>SKCR01032607.1:0-54051 GCA_019454045.1 Zanthoxylum bungeanum | reverse complement strand
ATCCGAGAACCCTATTTTTTTGTTCAATTTGAGTGTCTGTGTCGACTCTCTTTATGGCAACCTCTGCTCATACCCACAAGAATTTGATATCCAAATAGATTGATGTATGTTGTAAATTCTCTAAATATATAGTATGTGTGTAGGAGGGTCATGTTCTTTGAGTTGTGCCTTATGGGAAAGACATAAATATGTACAGACATATCCTCTAATTTGACAAGATGAGACTCTAGGCCTCAAGTAATCCTGGGAGAACGTTAGCCACTAACCATCCGTTGAGCACCGAGGTGGGACTAATAAGTTCTTAAGGACAGAGGCAACTCGACTTGGTTTTCAAGTTTTGATTATCTTCTACATTTTCCAGGTTTTTCTTATGTTTATGGTTTATATTTAATTTGACATGATTCTATTGTTGTGTTCTAATTTTGGAATGATTAAGATTAGTATTCATGTTAGTTTCGTTTAATGACACATATATGATCACAATGTATAACTATAATATATATAGAATTAATAAGATGATTATCATTCCTCAAGGGAGATGATTAATCCAAAGTTAATTAATTACAAATCACACTAGCTCAATGGAAAGTCCTTCTAATCTTCCCATATCTTTTGCTTGTGGAAATCTTAACATATGTTTTTATACATTATGTATCTTGTGATTCATGTGTTCCTTATCTGCTTGACATAATGTCATCATTTACATTTTTATTGATTTAATAAAACATTTAGTTGCACATGAGCACGATTCAAAGGACACATCTTGAACACGCATGTGCCCCATGATATTGCATGCCTATATAACGATCCCCCACTTCTATATTGAAATCATTGTGCTAAAAAACTTTCAAATCTTTTCAACTTACTTGATATCTTTTGCTTTCTTCTTCAAACAAGTAGTTGATTTCTTATATATTTTTACTCTCAAAATGGCTTCTTTGGTTGCTGAAAATTGGGGCACTGCCCTTCTCATGTCCTTATTAGAAGAATCAAAAGATGAAGAGTACAATGAAGAGCAGCTAAATGAAGTAATCCAATCTCTGGAAGCAGAGATTAATGACCAAAATTTGCTGCTAGAAGGTGATCAAGATTTGGCTATGGAGCCTGCTGAATTATTACTTTCCGATGAAGAAGAAGAAGGTTATCAGAATTGCTTGGCATCAATGGACTTTGACATGAAGCAGCAGATAGCTTCATCGTCAAGTGATTAAATGAATTGGTTTAATTACATGGATCAATGTGGACTTGATTTCGATGACTTGGTTCAAAATGAAATTGTTAGTGGTGGTTATTCTGAAAAGATTTATAATATTTTTTCCGAAATTGAACATCAAGAGCATGGTTTCAGCTCTTTGTAGACATACAACTAAATCACTTATTTTTCTTTAACCAGATGTATATTTTTTATACATGATTAATGTAATACAAAGCCTTGGAGGAATCTAAACTTATTTGACTGTATTCATGATTTATTTTTAATTCCATCCCTAATTTAATTTGTTTTTTCATTTTTCCAATGAAAACAAACTCAATTAGACTAAAATTAGGTGTAGTCATGTTATTATCATTTTTTGGCTTTCTGTAGTATGAAAATTTGTGAAGAAAATATATATTAATATTTACTTGAATTTAGAGGTACAATGAGGACCTTTATATAAGCATTATACAACTACCATATTAATTATCCAATAAATGCTAAGTTGAATTAGCTAACAACACATTAAATGCTAAGTTGAATTATCTAACATCTCCCTCAAACTCAAGGTGGTAAAGCGAAACCAAATTATCTAATACCGTGCTCGTCTCGACGTGAACTAGCTGATGATATTCTCAAAAATGATTTTTGACAATTTTCCCGAAACTCGAAATTTTCGATTTGAGTTTCATTTGATGCGTTCTTCAACCTCTGAAAAGAACCTAAGCTCCTGATACCATGTGAAAATTTGTGAAGAAAATATATATTAACATAGGCCTTTATATAAACATTATACAACTACCATATTAATTACACAATAAATACTAAGTTGAATTATCTAACAACACATTAAATGCTAAGTTGAATTATCTAACACCCCCCCTCCCTCAAACTCAAGGTGGCTCGTCTCGACGTGAACTAGCTGATGGTATGCTCAAAAATGATTTTTGACAACTTTCCCGAAACTCGAAATTTCCAATTTGAGTTTCGTTTGATGCGTTCTTCAACCTCTGGAAAGAATCTAAGCTCCTGATACCATGTGAGAATTTATGAAGAAAATGTGTATTAACATTTGCTTGAACTTAGATATACAATGAGAGACCTTTATATAGGCATTATACAACTACCATATTAATTACACAATAAATGCTAAGTTGAATTATCTAACAACACATTAAATATTAAGTTGAATTTATATATCTAACCAACACATTAAATGTTAAGTTGAATTATCTAACATGTAGATATTTTATAACAATTATTGGGTTTGCAGTGTTTACCAACTAGAGATAGAAAGGTTGTTGTGCCAAGTTAAAGGAAAAAAATTGGCTATCGGAGAAGATAAGCGCATTTTAATCCAACAAATATTTATATGTTCAACAGAGATATTATTCTAAAAATGGTAATATATAAATTTAACAAGATCCAATGGGATATTATCATGTCCAGACCATATAACTCATTCTTTTGAAATCATCATAATATGCACTCCATACTTCATATCATTTCTCTATAAAAATTCAACTTCGAAAATCATTTAAAAATTTTCGGAAAATCATAATTGATAAGTCCAATCAAAATCTAACAACTAAAGTTGTTCTTGATAAATTTGGGGTCCAACAAAAGGAGAGCACAGGTCTTATACGAGAGAAAAGTATGAACAGACTTCCCAAAACCTCCCTGGCAGGCCTTCTTGATACATTCCTAAAGCTTCTTTGATTCCTATAAGAGGGAGTTGACACACAGACCTCTTGAGGACAACATTTGATATCTCTGCAACTCAAGAACGACTTATAAGAAAGCTCTACTTAGAAGAAGAAACTTAAAAGAAACGTGCAATCCATGCATGAGGGACATATGGATAAAAGATGCATGTAAGGCATGCATGAGAGACATATATATACAAGAAGGGAACAAGTTTCAAGAAAACATGCAACCAATTCATGAAGGGCATTACATCATATGTTTGGATATACCAAAATACCATCGGAGCCTCTACTATATATTCTTATCTTGAACCTTATTTAAAGATTTCCTCTCTATCTCCCCTTTTTTGGACTAAAATTCTTCATTCCTTCTTATTTTCTCTATGCTAAGGAGGGACAACACAAAGGGGCTCATGCCCCTTCTCTTTTAAGTCTCTCTTTCTCCAAGTCAAATAAACTCTCACACACATGACCCCATTACTGAACATCCTACTTTACACTAAAAACCCCCTAAACTCTTCCTGTGTGAAGGCCCCAAAGAGGAGATCCACCTAGATCCTCATATTTACTATCAACATTTCTTCAAATGGACTGACCTCCACTTCTCCATGGGCCATTTCTCTATTATTGTATCTTCTTCATTCCTCGCTCAGGATTCTCCATATTCTCTAGGGAAAGTGTCACATGAAAATGATTTTGAAATAAATATGACTGTTACAAAAATAGGAACTGAAATAGGAGAGCCGAAGAAAAATATACAAGTTTTCTTGATTTCAATATGAATTATAAATTTTCTTTATATAGGCATTACAAAAGAATCAATATTAATTACATATCAACTAACAATTAACATTAATATCATATCTTTAATTACATATCAACTAACAACTAACAACTAACAACTAACATTAATATCATATCTATCAATATCCCATCTCAAACTCAAGATGGTAGTGAGGAAACCAGATTGAGTTTGGAAACGAATGTTGTGTAACAGCCAGAAAGAAAAGACTTGGTGAAGATATCAGCTATTTGATCATCGGAACGTAGATACACCAGCCGAAGAGTACCACGAGCAATATATTGACGAATGAAATGAAAATCAATCTCAATGTGTTTTGTACGTTCATGGAATACATCATTATACGCTATTTGAATAACACTTTGATTGTCACTGTAAATAGTAGTAAGGGGTAGTTGCGACACTCTCATATCTTCGAGAAGCCAATGTAGCCATAGAAGTTCGGCAGTAGTCGTAGAAAGAGCTCGATATTCAGCCTCAGTATTAGAACAAGCAATCAATATTTTCTTTTTACTACGCCAAGAAATAAGCGAGTCACATAGAAAAACACAATAACCAGTAGTGGATCGACAATCAGTATGATCACCGGCCCAATCTGCAGCAGAGTAAGCTCGAAGAACAAGTGAAAAATTAGTAAAGAAATGGAGACCACAAAAGAGAGTGCCTTTAACATAGCGAATGATGTGGAACATAGCAACATAATGAAGAGATCGAGGAGCATCCATGAACTGACTTACAATATGAACAACATAGGCAATGTTTGGTCGAGTGACAGTGATATAAATGAGACTACCAACTAAGTATTTGTAAAGAGTAGGATCATCAAGAGGAGTGTCATCCATAGGTGTAAGTTTAGTATTATACTCGACAAGGTTTGAACTGTCTTGATATCTGTAAGGTCGGCTCGAGAAATAAGATTAGAAGCATACTTAGCTTGAGAGAGATGATAGCCATCATGAGAGGAAATAACTTCAAGGCCCAAGAAGTAACTCAAAGAACCAAGATCTTTCATTTCAAATTGTTGACTAAGAGACTGCTTAAGATCCATATGTTAGTGTCCTAAACATGCCACATGATCTCTAAGCGTGATTATTGTGTGAATTAATCAATAAAGTTGCGGAATACTTACATTGATCGGATTCAGGATTTCAAAAAAATTCCATTGATGTTGAAGCTTCCAAACTCATGGGTGAGTATCCCTATTACCTTCACTTGACTCCCTTATTAAAGTCGCTTATGAATTAATTCTAAATTAATTCGTTCGCTAGAATTAAAATCCAATTTAATTCCGCGTTGAAATCCAATTTCATTTAATATATCTAATATATTATTTTAGCCCAATTAAATAAATTAAATAGTAAAATCTAATTTCACCATTAAATTTACTTTACCGATTAATTCCAAATTAATCGTGTTCTCTCCTTTCGATGAATTTAATCCCAGATAAATTCTCGACGTAATTAATCCCAGATTAATTGTTTCTCTGATAATTAATCTCTGATTAATTCTTACCGTAATTAATCCCAGATTAATTTTCTCTCTCTTAATTAATCCAAGATTAATTCTTTTCGAGTCAAATATCATCGGTGAATCTTTGAGATTCGACCCAAGAGATCCCTGAATATGTTGGCAGTAAATACAGTTATCGGACTATCCGAATATGTGCGTACCCGGTACCACGTTCCTACCGATTTACAAGACATGACAGGCTTCTAGCAAAGCACCGTGCCTACCCAATTCTCCAGAAATAATCTTCAAAAGAATATATAATCTTTGTCAGGCGTAGTATACGTAGTATTGCGCATTACGATCCAATATCGGATGTCACATGCTAGGCCTGTGGCTGGAGTTGTGTCTGCCCCGTACGAAGCATATATCAGATTACTATCAACTAGTCTCTTTATGATCGGAAAGTCATGACCTAGTCATACTTCCCCGATGGCTATAACACTTTGAGTACCAGTTCTGTATCCCTGCGTGATCATCATCTCCATATGACTGAAGTGATACTTCTGTCTTGACATCACACCCAATACACTACGATTCTCAGTATACCCAGAAGAGAGGTATACAGAACCTGTTAAAGCCCTGGGCGACCAAAACCAAAGGATATTGATTGTCACAAGTATTAGCGATGCAAGTCTCAGGTTAAGACCAAATACACCTACCCTGATTCGAATTCCCATAGACACATAGTCATACAACCAATGGGATTCTGAGGGGTCTATCCAGAGCGAAGCTGTTTCCATACTATCGGTAAATAGAACAACCTATTACACTTGCATGAGTATCCAGTACCCAAATATATGAGAACTATGATGTTACGCTTCCATAACACGCACAAGTGTAATACTAGCCTATTCTGCATTATCGATGTCCAGTCTCGATAATACTATGACTAGGGATATTTAATGATTAAACATTTGTGGATTAAAATTGTCTCATATCTTATTAATCTGGAACTAATCATAAGGACTTTTATCATTTATATATCCAGGTAATCCAATTACAAATGATAAAAGAGCAATTTCCTTTGTCACATAGTTAATTTATACAACAACACCATGTTATGTACAAATAGTGATGCTAACGGTGTAGGCACTGTATTTTTGCATATAAGTCTCCATGATGAGTCTCGTACGGAGGCATTACTATTTAGGTTGCGGAAGCCGCAAGAAACGAATGTCGGAAGGGGAAATTCAGAATAAGTATGTCATCAGATTCAATTCACATGTTCATTGTTTTCGCGTTCGTTCTGCGTTCGTGATCACGTTCGAACGTCAAGCATATTACGGGCGTTCGTGTAGCGTTAGAATCGGTGTTCGAACGGTGTCGGTACTTCTGGTTTTGCTGCTAGCCTCACGCCCAAGCCCAGTTAGCCCACTAAAACCAATCCAAAAAATATTTAAAATATTTAAAATACATATCACAAATTAAACTAAATTAATTAGATCAAATCTCTTCCTAATCTAATCAAATCCCTTCCCTAATCAAACACCAATTAAGATATCCACTCCTTAAATTAAACACATATTTTCCTTTCATAAACCAATCAAAGCACTTCCATTTTTTTTAGGATTCTATTCCTTACCTAGAAACCCTAGCAAACCATTATAAAAAGACACCTAAAGCAACCTTAGAACCCCTAGCTCATTCTCACAAACAACACAAAGAAAATAACCTAGCATTCACGCCCAAGGCAAAAAGCAAGAAGCAAATAATTCTCCCTTATCCTCCTCTCTAGCAACCGAAACCATAGCACCCCTAAACACCCTCACCACCAAAAATAATAAAATAACAAACATCATCACTGAAACCCCTCCTAAACAGAAAACATCATCACCGAAATAGTCACTAAATTACCCACTGTAACCACCAAAAATCACAGCCCAAAATAGTCACTGCAACCACCGAAAATCACCTCTGAAACTGTACTGCAGTGACCGAGAAAACCCTCCATAAAGGGCCCCACAAACTGCCACATATACCCTCCATAAACTGCACTGAAAATAGTCCAGAAACTGCCCAAAATACAGCGAAAATAGCAGCAAAATGGAGTAAAAAACAGCAGCCCAAACAACGAAACAGCGAAATGAAACGTTGAACCAGTGAACCGATGGAATTATGGAGCATCAACCCTTCCGACAACCGCATACCGCACTTCCGATAGACGACTAAAGAGGTTAGACCTGAGGGCACCTTCTTTATTTATTATCTTTTATTGTCATTTATTTAAGTACTTTATTTCATATAAGTATTGTGGAATAGTGCATGATTTGATTTCCGGATGAACGGAATATGTGTTCTCTCTTGTGGTATATCGGATGGAAACCCGGACGTAAATTCCGTAGCCGAATCCGAATGGACGGTATTGCGGTTTGCACTCGGGATACAATGCCACGTACCACTTGAGAGATTCATATGTTTCGTTTCATCCAACCTTGCGTTTTAAGCATGATTTAGTCGTTAGTATGTTATTTATTTTTAAGCATGATTTAGTCGTTAGTATGTTATTACTTTCTGCATGTTACTTATTTATGCATGGTAATGTAATGCGCATGAGCTAGCTAGGGTGGATTAAAGGTCCTCCGTTTTGAGGGATGAAAAGCCAAAGGGCTACCTTTGCCACGACGTTTTGCCGCGCCGGACGAAGTATGTTTGATTGAATGTGAGTTATGTTTAATCGGATATACGGAGTTCCACATTATTGTCTCATTCATTTGTATGCATTGTAATATGATGTGCATGGGCTAACTAGGGTGGATTAAAGGTCCTCTATTCGAGGGAAATGCCTGAAGGCTACCTTTACAACGATGTTTTGCCGCTCCTTTCATTATGTCATTTACCCTTTGCATATCATTGCTTTATTTACACATGCATTGCATTCTAGTGCGCATGGGCTAACTAGGGTGGATTAAAGGTCCTCTATTCGAGGGAAATGCCTAAAGGCTACCTTTACCACGATGTTTTGCCGCGCCGGATGAAGTGCACTCGATTGAATGTGAAATATGTTCAATCGGGCATACGAGGTCCTACATCGTGTATTTTTTCACCCATACATGTGTTTGTGTCATTTCAGATGCCATTTTGGCAATCTCGTTCGAACGTGTTTCTAAACGCTACACGAACGTATGCATCTTGCCTCATTCCGTTCGAACACGTTTACAAACGCTACACGAATGTATGCATTCTATCTTTTTTCCATTCGAATGCGTCTCAGAACGCTACTCGAACGTGCATGCATTTTATTGTATCACGCATCAGGTCTCATCTCATTCGAACATGTTATCAAACGCTATACGAACGCATACATTCTATTTATCATTTCGAATGCGTTATCAAACGCTACTCGAACGCTTGCATTCTATTTACCATTCGAACGCGTTTACGAACGCTACACGAACGCGCACACACTGGACAGATTCCTTCATCATGTTTCGTGTATGTTTGTTCCCTTAGTCATTCCCTTCCCTTCATATTTTTAGTTAGCTCTCTTTAATATTTATGCCTTTACCGTTATTGTTTATTTATATTTTTCCGCATTTATTTATTCGATATGTTCATGAGATTGTGTGCTCGCTTTTATTATCAATGCCTTTATAGTTGTTATTAGTTACATTATTTCACTTTATTGCTTAATATGTTCATGAATTATATATTTTGCCTTCATTTCTTTCATCTACGATTATGGGTGTGCAAACTTACATGTTGCTTAAATTATCTGGTACGGTGTTGCATGAGATTTGGTTGAACCATTGCATAAATCGTTTCATTACAAGTGACATAAGTAAGGGACCATTCTGAACCCAACAGTTTGAGGTCTTCCCTTGCGAGGGGTGAGTGCAGCCTTAAATCATTTTCCCGGTTCACACCGGATGGCGACTCCATTTTTATTTCTTTGGTGTAGTCCCCTGTGGGCTACTCCGTACTCCCAACCAAGCCGCGAGCCTGGAACAGCGTCGCCCACGTCTGTGTCCTACAGTCTGGTGACTCCACTAGGGATAGAGAATTGGCCTCGAAATAATGCCTTGTAATGTTTTTGATTTATGTTTTAGTTAACTGTGTCTATCGTGGTTTGAATGGGTTTAATCAAAGGCATTATTAAGACTAGGTGATGGTTTGGTGTCTTTCTTCATTCACTACTTTTCTATAAGGAAAATCTATGACGACACCTAGGTAATCATTACCCGTAGCTCGTTGTGACAGACTAATTTGGAGGACTTGTTGTTTATTCATGTCACCAAGGCGATAAGAGCCTAAGAGACTTGGGTATTAAAGAGAGTTCACTCCACCCTCTCTCTGGGGAATCTACAATGGGAAATCCATTTGACAGTTAGTCACATACCATAACTCGTTGGCACATACCTTAAGGTATAAAAAAGGTGCGCTTACTTGGTCGCTCGAACCCTTGAGTGGGGAGTCCTAGTTGTGGGCAATCCTTCGCCAGCGGGAGCCTTTGCCTACACTTCCATAAATCCACACGTGGACCATAGTTATATGACCAATAGAAACTATCTCCTTATGCTTGTGTTTAGGGACCATCATCATTTGGATTCAGTTGGACTTTTTGTCAGAAATGCAAACTTATTGGGCCATTTAAACTGGGATGAGTTCGTATCTTATGACAATTGGGCTAAAAGTTTCTAAAATGCCGATGGGCCACTCTGTAGAAATTGTTTCTTTATGCTCATGCTTAGGACCATCATCATTTGGACTCAGTTAGATTCCTTGTCAGAAATGCGAACTTGTTGGGCCACTTAACTGTGATGAGATCGTATCTTATGACAATTGAGCTAAAAGTTTCTAAAATGCCGATGGGCCATCGTGTGTTTGGGCCCCTTATCATTTGAAGTTGTTTAGTCATGTTATCGCAAAGGTGTAAACCTGTTGGGCCTTTTCAACTGGGACAAGTTTGCACCTTGCAATAATGTGATTGAATGCTTTAAAATGATAATGGGCCGACTTATACATTCCATGCATCACATGTATTTCATGCATCACATGTATTTCATGCATCTCATGCATACATGCATCATGTTAACCCCTGTATCTTAAAAGCCATCATAGATATCCGTTGGGTTAGGAAAGAAAGACTTGTCAAAAGGTGTTTAACAAACATAGATATCGGGAAAAGGAAACTGAGAAACGGAAAACCTTACGGCAATAATAGAGAGACAATCGAATGGTATTCAGGTGAAATGATTAAGAAAAGAAGAGGCTCAGAAAGTAATGGAAGAAATACATGTCGGGGTATGTGGACCGCACATGAATGGGTTGAATTTGTCTCGTAAGATTGTAAGACAAGGTTTCTACTGGTTGACCATGGAGACAGACTGTGCAAAGCTGGTAAAATATTGTCATGATTGTCAAGCACATGGTAATATGAACCATCTGCCTCACACAGAGTTACACGGGCTATCAGAGCCATGGCATTTTTCAGCATGAGGAATTGACATGATCGGAGAGATTCGACCGAATGCATCGAATGGACATAGTTTCATAGTGGTGGCAGTGGACCACTTCTCAAAATGGGTGGAAGCCGAGTCATTTCGTAACTTCACAGCAAAGCAGATGGCGAAGTTCATAGCTCGGAACATCATATGTCGATATGGGATGCCGCATCATGTAGTGACAGATAACGGAGTTCAGTTTCAAGGGGAAACAAAGGTAATGCTACAGAGATATGAGATATGACCTCACAAGTCATCACCTTACAGACCGCAGGTGAATGGGGCAGTCGAGGCAACCAATAAGACAGTAAAGAAGATATTAGCCAAGGTGACAGAAAATTGCAAAGATTGGGCTAACAAACTACCGTACGCCCTGCGGGGGTACAGAACATCAGTGAGAACAGCAACATGAGCCACGCCTTACTCTTTGGTCTATGGAATGGAAGTAGTACTTCCCGTGGGAGTTGAGATACAGTCCATGAGGGTATTAGCAGAAACAAGGTTACCTGAACAAGGATGGGCCTCGCATAGATTTGAACAGTTGGCATTGTTCGATGAGAAGAGAATGAAGTCTTTACATCACATGCAGATATATCAGAAGGGACTAGCCCGAACATTCAACAAAAAATGTGCGTCCTACTAAGATCAGAAAGGGTGATTTGGTACTTAAGCAGTCAAGGCCGTCGACGACAGACCCAAGAGGAAAGTTCAGACCCAACTGGGAAGGACCCTACATAGTGCAGAAAGTAATAGGAAATGGGGGAGTGAGACTGTCATACTTAGAAGGAAACGAGTTCACCGAGCAAATCAACATGGACAGGTTAAAACAGTACTTTGCCTGAGGAAGAGAAGACCGAGCAGTCACCAAGGGAATTGGCGGAAGACCTAACCCAACGGAATAGGAAATTCATTCATGCATGCATGCATACACGTAACATATTTGCATTTTTTTGTGTTTGTTCTGTTTTGTAATAACGGGTTTCAAAGAAGAAAAAGAGAAAGCGGCAAAACCAAGCCAACCAGAAGCAGCAACAATACAATGTCATCAGTTTCATGAATGAACCGGTATCAGCTGGGGGCGAGGCCCTTATCAGCATCGGTTTGGGGGCCAAATGTTGGGTTTCTAGTAAGTCCCAAGATCTATTTCAAGCAATGAATTATGTGCGAATACAACAATGAAGAATGACGGAATCATACTTACATTGATCGGATTGCGATGCGAGGAACAAAAAACTTATCTACCCTCCATGGTGTTCTCGGCAGTGGGCTATTTTTGAGCTCCTCCAAATTCGGTCACCACCTCCAAGTGTGCTCCAAGCTCCAAGCTTTACAAATGGTGATTCCATGCTCACAAGTTGGTTTCCCTATCACCTTGGATGACTCTTCATATGCTAGCATTGGATAGATTTGCCACAAATCTTCCATTCATTCTTGTAAAAATTCGGCCATGGCAGAATTTTGGAGAAGAAAATGGCTTCAAAGCCGAGAGAGGGAGATGAGGGAAAATGGTTCACCAAAACCGTGAGTTACCAAGAGAGAGAGAGAAAAATGTGTTGTGTATTTTGTGTATTAGATTTCCAAAAGCTAATACCAATTTTTGCTTTCAAAAAGTCAAGGCATTTAAGCCTACAACCACCTCCATCACTATTCACATCAAAAGTGACATGTTGTCAATCACTCAAAGTGACTAGACATCACATCAATCAAAGTGACTAATGATTTGACGCTTGATGTGACTAGTGGTTTAACGCTTGATGTGACTTGTGGCCGTACTTGAATTCGAAAAGCGAGTGTGTCCGCAAACACTCCCGGGCTCGGGTTCGTTAATTCCAAATTAACAATTTTCCGTTGCGACGTAATTAAATAATTATGCCTAGCAAAATCACTATTCCCGTCGCTAATGAATTAATTCTAAATTAACTCGTTTGCCCGAATTAAAATCTAATTTTAATTCCGTGTCGAAATCCAATTTCGTATAATATATCAAATATATTATTTTTCGATCAATTCCAAATTAATGGTTTTCTCTCTCTAAATAATATTTTATCCCAGATAAAATATCTCTGTAATTAATCCCAGATTAATTTTCTCTCTCTACTAATTAATCCCAGATTAATAAAGTGCGAGTCATACGTCATCGGTGAATCTTCGGGAAGCGACCCATGAGATCCCCGGATATGTTGGTAGTAAATCCGGTCGTCGGACTATCCGAACACGTACGTACCTAATACTACATTTTACCGATTTACAAGACATGGTTGGATTCTAGCAAAGCACCGTGCCTACCCAATTCTTCAGAAATATTCTTACTGGAAAATGTGATCTATAGCAGGCGTAGTATACGTAGTATTGCGTATTACGATCCAGTATCGGATGTCACGTGCAAGGCCTGGGGCTGGAATCGTGTCTGCCCCGTACGAAACACATATCAGATCTCTGGTAACTAGTCTCTATAATCGGATAAACATAACCTAGTCATAATATCCCGATAGCTGCAACATATAAGAGAACCAGTTCCGTATCATACGTGATCATCATCTCCACTATGACTGGAGTGATACTTCCGTCTTGACATCACACCCAATACACTAGGATTCTCAATATACCCAGAAGAGGCGTACATAGAACCTGTTAAAGCCCTGGACGACCAAAACCAAAGTATATTGATTGTCGCAAGTATTAGCGGTGCAAGTCTCAGGTTAAGACCAAATACACCTACCCTGATTCGGACTTCCATAGACACATAGTCATACTACCAATGGAATTCCGAGGGGTCTATCCAGAGCGAAGCTGTTTCCCTACCATCGGTAAACACAACCTCCTATTACACTTGCATGAGTATCCTATACCCAAATATATGAGAACTATGCTGTTATGCTCCCACAACGCGCACAAGTGTAATACTAGTCTATTCCGCATTATCGACGTCCAATCTCGATAATACTGCGACTAGGGATATTTAATGATTAAACCTTCGTGGATTGATACTGTCTCATATCATCCCAATCTGGAACTAATCATATGCACCTTCTATCATTTATACATCTTGGTAATCTAATTACAAATGATAAAAGGGCAATTTCCTTTGTCACATAGTTAATTTGTACAACAACACCATGATCTGTAAAAATAGTGATGCTATGGGCCATAATCGTCCAACACGAGGCAAAAATCAGCATGTGTTTGGGGGCGAGGCCCACATCAGCATCAGTTTGGGGGCGAGGCCCACACCAGCATCGGTTTGGGGGCGAGGCCCACATCAGTATCAGTTTAAGGGTGAGGCCCACATCAGTATCAGTTTGGGGGCGAGGCCCATGTCAGCATCGGTTTGAGGGCGAGGCCCATATCAGCATCGGTTTGGGGGCGAGGCCCACATCAGCATCGGTTTGGGGCGAGGCCCATATCAGTATCAGTTTAAGGGCGAGGCTCTCATCAGTATCAGTTTGGGGGCGAGGCCCATGTCAGCATCGGTTTGGGGGTGAGGCCCATGTCAGCATCGGTTTGGGGGCGAGGCCCACATCAGCATCGGTTTTAGGGATGAGTCCCAGGGTCGTGACCCACATCATCAGCAGTTTTGGGGATGAGTCTCAGGGTCGTGACCCACATCATCAGCAGTTTTTGGTATGAGTCCCAGGGTCGCGACCCACATCAGTATCATTTTGAGGGTGAGGCCCACATCAGTATCAGTTTAAGGGCGAGGCCCACATCATCATCGGTTTGGGGGCGAGGCCCATATCAGCATCGGTTTGGGGGCGATGCCCATATCAGCATCAGTTTGGGGGCGAGGCTCACATCAGCATCAGTTTGGGGGCGAGGCCCACATCAGCATCGGTTTGGGGGCGAGGCCCAGATCATCATCAGTTTGGGGGGGAGGCCCATATCAGCATTGGTTTGGGGGCGAGGCCCATATCAGCATCGGTTTGGGGGCGAGGCCCACATCAGCATCAGTTTGGGGGCGAGGCCCACATCAGCATTGATTTGGGTGCGAGGCCCACATCAATATCAGTTTAAGGGCAATGCCCACATCAGTATCAGTTTGGGGGTGAGGCCATGTCAGCATCGGTTTGGGGGCGAGGCCCATATCAGCATCAGTTTAGGGGCGAGGCCCACATCATCATTAGTTTGGGGGTGAGGCCCATATCAGCATCGGTTTGTGGGCGAGGCCCACATCAGCATCAGTTTTGGGGATGAGTCATAGGGGCGAGGCCCACATCAGCATCAGTTTTGGGGATGAGTCCCAAGGTCGTGACCCACATCATCAGCAGTTTTGGGGATGAGTCCTAGGGTCGTGACCCACATCATCATCAGTTTTGGGGATGAGTCCCGGGGGCGAGGCCCACATCGCATCAGTTTTGGGGATGAGTCCCAGGGTCGTGACCTACATCAGCATCAGTTTTGGGGATGAGTCCCAGGGTCGTGACCCACATCATCAGCAGTTTTAGGGATAAGTACTAGGGTCGTGACCCACATCATCATCAGTTTTGGGGATGAGTCCCAGAGTCGTGACCCACATCATCATCAGTTTTGGGGATGAGTCCCGGGGGCAAGGCCCACATCGCCATCAGTTTTGGGGATGAGTCCTATGGTCGTGACCTACATCAGCATCAGTTTTAGGGATGAGTCCCAGGGACGTGACCCACATTGTCAGCGGTATTGGGATGCGTCCCAGGGTCGAGGCCCCCGTTATCGGTTGTAGTTATTGGGATGCGTCCCAGGGTCGATGGCCCCCTGCATCATCAGTTTTGGGGATGAGTCACAGGTCGTGAGCCACATTGTTAGCGGTATTGGGATGCATCCTAGGGTCGAGGCCCTTATTGTCGATTGTAGTTATTAGGATGCGTCCCAGGGTCGATGGCCTATTGCATCATCAGTTCCAGTTTTGGGGATGCGTCCCAAGGTCGTGACCCACATTGTCAGTGGTATTGGGATGCGTCCCAGGGTCGTGGCCCCCATTGTCGGTTGCAGTTATTGGGATGCGTCACAGGGTCGATGGCCCCCTACATCATCAATTCCAATTTTGGGATACGTCGCAGGGTCATGACCCACATTGTCAGCGGTATTGGGATGCGTCCTAGGGTCGAGGTCCCCGTTGTCCGTTACAGTTATTGGGATGCGTCCTAGGGTCGTGGACCCACTGTATCAGCAGTTGTAGTTCCGGGATGCGTCCTAGGGTCGATGACTCACTGCATCATAGTTGCAGTTCCGAGATGTGTCCCAGGGTCGAGGCCTACTGCATCATCAATTCAGCTCAAAATAGCAAGCAAGTCAGGTGGTAGCTGGCGAGCCAGGTAAGTAAAAATGCATTGCATAACTTTGATAGGATTGTCATTGTCACACACTGACAAGTCCCATCAAAGTGGGGACGACTGTAGGCACTATATTTTTGCATATAAGTCCCGATGATGAGTCTCGTACGGAGGCACTACTCTTTAGGATGCGGAAGTCGCGGGAAACGAATGTCGAAAGGGGAAATTCAGAATAAGTATGTCATCAGATTCAATTCACATGTTCACTGCTTTCGCATTTGTGCTGTGTTCATGATCACATTCGAACGTCAAGCAGATTGCGGGCGTTCGTGTAGTGTTAGAATCAGCGTTCAAACGGTGTCGGTACTTCTGGTTTTGCTGCTAGCCTCACGCCCAAGCCCAGTTAGCCCACCAAAACTAATCCAAAAAACAATTAAAATATTTAAATACATATCACAAATTAGACTAAATTAATTAGATCAAATCCCTTCATAATCTAATCAAATCCCTTCCCAAATCAAACACCAATTAAGATATCCACTCCCTAAATTAAACACATCTTTTCCTTTCATAAACCAATCAAAACACTTCCCTTTTTTCGAGGATTCCCTTCCTTACCTAGAAACCCTAGCAAACCATTATATAAAGACACCTAAACCAACCTTAGAACCCCTAGCTCATTCTCACAAACAACACAAAGAAAATACCATAGCATTCACGCCCAAGGCAAAAAGCAAGAAGCAAATAATTCTCTCTTCTCCTCCTCTCTAGCAACCGAAACCATAGCCCCCCTAAACACCTTAACCACCGAAAATAATAAAATAACAAACATCATCACCGAAACCCCTCCTAAACAGCAAACATCATCACCGAAACAGTCACTAAATTACCCACTATAACCACCAAAAATCACAGCCCAAAATAGTCCCTGTAACCACCGAAAATCACCTTTGAAACTACACTGCAGTGACCGAGAAAACTCTCCACAAATTGCCGCATATACCCTCCACAAACTGCACTGAAAACAGTCCAGAAACTACCCAAAATACAGCGAAAATAGCAGCAAAACGGAGTAAAAATAGCAGTCCAAACAGCGAAACAACGAAAGAAAACGTTGAACCAGAGGAATTAAGGAGCATCAACCCTTCCGACAATCGCATACCGCACTTCCGATAGACGACTAAAGAGGTTAGGCCTAAAGGCACATTCTTTATTTATTATCCTTTATTGTCATTTATTTTAGTACTTTATTTCATATAAGTATTGTGGATTGGTGCATGATGTGATTTCCGGATGAACGGAAAATGTGTTCTCTCTTGTGGTATATCAGATGGAAACCTGAACGTAAATTCCGTAGCCGAATCAGAATGGACGGTATTGCGGTTTGCACTAGTGCACATGGGCTAACTAGGGTGGATTAAAGGTCCTATATTCAAGGAAAATGCCTAAAGGCTACCTTTACCACGATATTTTGCCGCGCCAGACGAAGTGCACTTGATTGAATGTGAAATATGTTCAATCGGGCATACGAGGTCCTACATCGTGTATTTGTTCACCCATACATGTGTTTGTGTCTTTTCAGATGCCAAACTGCTTTCAAGCATAAATAGACAAAGCCGCGCATCAGCTTGAAGAGAGGCTATCGGAGTCAGGCTTAAGAGAGCCTCATACCTAGTCAAATACTGAACTGAAAAAAGAAGAATACCATCATCGAGTACTGAATCGGATTCAGAGATCACCAGTCTATCGAACCAAAGGACTTGAAAAGTTTTGTTGTTGCAGAATTAGACCCCCAATGGTTACCAGTTGAAGAGAGCGGCTCTCTTGATACGAACCGATCAGGGTCAGAAGAATCTGCCTGCTTGTGATATAAGACTTAATTTCATCACCTTTCTGATTTAGAGCCTCGAGATCTGCCATTTTGGCAATCTCGTTCGAACGCGCACACACTGGACATATTCCTTCATCATGTTTCGTGCATGTTTGTTCCCTTAGTCATTCCCTTCCCCATCATATGCTTAGTTAGCTCTCTTTAATATTTATGCCTTTACCGTTATTGTTTATTTATATTTTTCCGCATTTATTTATTCGACATGCTCTTGAGATTGTATGCTCGCTTTTATTATCAATGCCTTTATAGTTGTTATTAGTTACATTATTTCACTTTATTGCTTAATACGTTCATGAATTATGTATTTTGCCTTCATTTCTTTCATCTACGATTATGGGTGTGCAAACTTGCATGTTGCTTAAATTATCTGGTACGTGTTGCATGAGATTTGGTTGAACCATTGCATAAATCATTTCATTACAAGTGGCATAAGTAAGGGACCATTCCGAACCCAACGGTTTGAGGTCTTCCCTTGCGAGGGGTGAGTGCGGCCTTAAATCATTTTCCCGGTTCACACCGGATGGCGACTCTATTTTTATTTCTCTGGTATAGTCCCTCGTGGGCTACTCCGTACTCCCAACCAGGTCGCGAGCCTGGAACAGCGTCGCCCACGTATGTGTCCTACAATGGGTCATAATTGTCCAACAATCTCCCACTAGGCCTATAGCCAATCACTCAAATGTCTAACATCTGAACTATGTACATGTTGCTCAAACTTCTGCTGAGAAACAGCTTTCGTCAGCGGATTTTCAAGGTTATCATATGATGCGATTTATTCGATCATCACATCGCCACGATGTATGATCTTATGAATCAGATGAATTAGTCGAAGTACATACTTGGATCATTGATGAGACCATGATTCGTTAGCCTGTGTTGTAGCCTAGCTCAGCTGCTAACAGAACTACTTATAATCCAATTAGGAATTTATAGATCCAAAATGCTTCTTTTGATGCCTCAGCTGCATCAATATTCCGCTCTTGTTGTTTATTCGGCAATAGTATCTTGCTTGGAACATTTCCAGCTCACTGTTCCGTTGTTCAAACTATATACGTACCCTTTTTGTGACTTACAATCGTTTTCATCTGTTTGGAAACTTGTAGTGGTGAACCCAGTTACCTCAAGTTCTCTTTCTCCATAAATTAAGAAAGCATCATTGGTTCATCAAAGATACTCAAGGATGTTCTTAACTTCAATCCAGTGACCATCACCTGGATTGGCCTGATTGCGTCTACATATGCTCAAAGCATATGAGACATCAGGTCACGTACATATCAAAACGTACGAACACTGAGAGAGTGTCAATAGCTTTCTAGATCTATCCTGGTAGATCTTTATTCCTAGAATAAAGCCTGCTTCTCCCAGGTAATCCATGGAGAATTTTAACGAAAGCCAAGCTTTCACCGATTATAGTATGGGAATTTCATTGCTAAGAAGCAATACATCATCAACTTATAGGACATTCATTGTCAGTGCACTCCCACTAACCTTCTTATATACACAAGAATCATCTTCTTTTTAAATGAAATCATATACCATTATGATCTCATCAAAACTTTAGTTCCAAGAACGTTATGCTTGCTTCAATCCATAAATGGATCGATTTAACTTGCAAACCTTGTTTGTATGTTTTGGCACGACAAAACCGTTAGGCTGTTGTAAACATCCTCCAAAAGGTTTCTGTTTAAGGAAAGCAATTTTGACATCCATGTGCCATATTTCATAAATGAAATATGCAGCATTAGCAAGCATTATCCAAATGGATTAAATCATGGCAACATGTGAAAAAATTCGTCGTAGTCGACACTATGTCGTTGACGATACCATTTCTGTACAAGCCTAGATGTGTACATTTGTATGTTTCCATCCATGTACGTCTTCGTTTAAGACTTATTCAGTATCAATAGGCACAATGCCTTCTGGTACATCAACCAGTGTCCAAACTTAGTTGGTATACATGGAATCCATTTCGGACTTCATGGCAATTTTCCATAAAAGGAGTCGATACCTTGTATCACTTCCTCAAACGTAGCCGGTTCGTCTTCCTCAATAAGATTGATATCTACATGAGGTGAGATCAGAAACCCATACTCCCAGGTTGTTTTCTGACTCTCTCCGACCTACGCGGTTCTTGTGTGTTCGAAGATTATTGGTACAGTTTCATCCCTGATGAACTATTGGTGTTCCGTGAGGACTCGGTGCCTAGAACAGTATTACTTTGATTTTCATCGAGTTTTACTTTCCTCCCACTAACCACTGCATATAGGAATTCCTCTTCGGAAAACCACATGGAGAGCAACAATTACATTATTTTCTTGTGAGTTGTATAAGTACTATACTTTGGTTTCCTTAGGATAACCTACAAATAGGCACTTATCCGATTTGGGTTCTAGTTTGGTATCATCCAAACATATGCCCAGCATTCCCAAATCTTCAGGAATGAGAAACTCGGTTTCTTTCCTGTTCATATCTAATATGAAGTCTGTCTAATAAATTTTCATGGAACATTATTCAAAATAAGTATTGCACTGTTCAATGTGTATCCTCAGAAGGAAATTGGTAGCTCAGAGCGACTCATCATTAACCTTACTATGTCCAACAAAGTTCGATTTCTCTGTTCGGACACACCGTCAAATTGAGGTGTCCCGTGAGGAGTCCACTGTGAAAGAATACTATACTCTTTCAAGTAATCTTGAAACTCATATGTTTAAGTATTTTACACTATGGTCCGACCGTAATGTTTTTAATACTTTTACCAGTCTGTTTTCTTACTTCGTGTCGAAACTCTTTGAATTACTCAAAAGTTTCTGACTTGTGTTTCATAAGATACACATAACCGTAATGCGATGCTACATTCGTAAAGGTTATGAAGTATTCATATCCACCTCTAGCCTAGCTAGACATAGGCCCACTTACGTCACTATGAACGAGGGCTAACAGATCGGTGGCACTTGCACTTTTACCAAGTAAAAGGCATTTTAGGCACTTTGCCTAATAAACTAGATTCGTAGACATCATTTGAATTAGAATCAAATTCGTCCTAGTATCCACTCTTCGAAAGTGTGGATATACGAGTCTTGTTAATGTGTCACAGACAACAATGCCACAAATAAGTCTCATTAGAATTACTTAATTTGAGCTATTTGTTTGTCATGTTATATGTTTGAGATTCATTTATATTCTAAATATATAAATATTGTTATTCACATCTAATGTGCTTATCTCAATATCATGTTTATAAACAAAACACTTAGTGTTTTAGAATATAAAGGTATACCCGCAACAGGTTAAACTAGATATAGAGATAATGTTTTTAGTCAAACTATATACATTATAACAGCCTCCTAATTTAAGTATATGCCCAAATGGCAGTTCCAAAACTTAGGTTTCTACGGCCAAAACAACGACTCATGTCCTGTTTCTGACTCATAGGTCGATCTCATCTGAAGCCAGTATCCTATTTATCAATGCATATATTCATGTACAACATCTAGTATCAAAAATCTAATTTTAAAACCAATAGTGAACATGTTTATAACAAACATTCTTGAAGCCGGAACCTTGTCCCGCCTTCACTTCCTTCATGTCTGCCTTGTCCATACGGCAGTCACACTTCTAGTGACCCCGTTTGCTACAGTTTAGGCAGACAACTTGGGATATGTCCTTTTAAGAAGCTCTGGCTGTGCATAACGGATTGAGCACTAAAGTTATCATCACAATGAGTCTTCTTAAGCTCATGTTCTACTATTCGCTCAAATCCGGGCTCAGGACCGAAAGGTTTCTCTATCAAATAGAATAACTTCTCAGCTCCCAAGACTATCCTGAAGTTCTATTCCCAATCTGAAAATTAGAGCCGTTTAAATACATTTTCACCTAGGATTATGTTCTAAACGCTAATCTTTCAGCCATCTTGATTGCTATAGTCCAACTATCCAATCAACGATTTCGGGTACAATTAAATGTAATGATTACTATAGTCTAACTATATAATCAACTACAATTGATTGGTTACATTCAAATTCATTGATTACTATAATCCAATTATATAACCAACTACAAATGCAGTAGTTTGAATACAGTCCAACTGTTAAATTAAAACAACAATTGAATATTAGTCCAACTAATATATTTAATAATTAATGACGAAAAATAAAATGAGCGCGTGTTGGCAAGTATTTAAACGAAATTGCAAATTTAATACTTGTCTCCCACTATTTTTCGGCGAGCCTCTAACCCTCTGTGGAGTACTCGGGAAACCTAGTTTCCTAGTGGGCTAGGATCCCGTTAAATAACACACAACCTTGACTTTGGCCAACAAGTTGTATGAAACTTAACTAGGTATGTCTCTAAGATCAATTGGATCCCATCCAATTCCTAGATCCAGTAGGTAGACCTCCAAGTCCAAAACATATATCCAATATATGCCAATATATCCAATATATTTCCTAACCTTTTTCCTCTGAATCAACTAAGCCTTGGCTTTGGCTCAAAAAGCTTAATGAAACCAGTTAAGTGTGACCCATTGACAGTGGGAAAGCTTCAAAATCGAGATCGATGAACAAGAAGTGACCTTGACTTTGGCTAACAAATCACAACTTGCCCAAGACGTACGATATGGAACAAAGCTTTCATGATTCAAACACATTCGTGATGGACAAAGGTCTTGACTTTGGCCAACAAACCAATGCCAATCTTGGATCTTAAGAGAGGATCACTCAATGGAAGGAAAAACGCTTAATATAAAATGAGGATTTTTGTCGCGATTTGGCAACCAATTTATTATCTTTAATTAGGTCTCATCATACACCATTAAGCATGCATTCTAAAGCATAATAAGGGGCGAATAAAATTAATAATGATATGCGGATGGATATATAACAAATTGTTCCTAGAATAAATCTCTCCATTTCCTCTCTCTCGCTAGCACTATTCATACTTCTACCCTATTACATAATACTTCTAAAGAAACCTCATTTACATTTAGGGGAATTGGTGAGAAGAGAAATACAATGAGATAAAGAGATAATAGGCTGGACACGCAGTTCCAATTTAATAAATTCTACATTTATTACAACAATTTCAAAAATTGCCCTCATCCTTCTAATTTCCATCCGATATACATTATTCATACATACATCCAACTATTCATACAAAGCATGTTATTCAATCAATCTAATCCAATTAATTAATCTTTAAATTAATGACCATCCAATGTTCAAACAACGATTTGATTTGCGCGAGTCAAACTCGTTTAAGAATAAATACTCAAAATAAGTATTCATGAATTATATCGAACTACAATTTTAAATCGAAATTAAATTGTATCCAATACTAATTCATATTTAATTCCAAATTAAATAATTACACTTTTTTATGTGCCTTAAATACTTAGATTCCAAATTCAATTTTAATGGGTCTCAAAGGCCTAATTAGTATCCAATACTATTTAATTAAAGTTCAATGGGCTTTTAATTAATTATTTAGGCTTGAGCTTTTGGCCAAAATGGATCTAACCCATAATGCCTAGGCCCAATAGGAATCACCCTATGCCATAGAATCATTTTTGGCTCATTAGGCCCAATTAAATTATTAAAGGCACAATTGGCATATTTTGGACTTTATGGAAATTGTTTATGCCCAATTATAATCCAAGACTAAAATTTGGCCCAACCAAGCCCATTAGCCCAATTACAATAAATTAAATTAATATATCATTCCAAATTACACATTAATTCAATTGAAGTGTAAGTAACATAATTAATTAATTAATCTAGTATTTCCAAAACACTAATTAATCTAATTAATCATGCTTAACATTTTAATTTATGTCCAACACAAATTAAAACACAATCAATCCATTCCAACATGCTTCATACTCACAGCAATACATGAAATTAACATCCAATTTTGATTTCAATCTAATTAATTCAACAATTAACATTCAATTTCATGTGAATCAATCACAAAATCAATGATGCAAAAATCCAATT
Organism: Zanthoxylum bungeanum; assembly: GCA_019454045.1. Taxonomy (NCBI): domain Eukaryota; kingdom Viridiplantae; phylum Streptophyta; class Magnoliopsida; order Sapindales; family Rutaceae; genus Zanthoxylum; species Zanthoxylum bungeanum. Next base: position 30,271 of record SKCR01032607.1, on the reverse strand, counting down.
AAACATCATACAAGCTCAACTAAACCATCAATTTAAGAAAATACATACTCCAAGCATAAAATCCCAAATTAAAGTTTACAAACCCTAGAAACAAATCAAGCTTAGATCTCGCTCTGATACCAATGTTAGTGTCCTAGACATGCCACATGATCTCTAAGCGTGAATATTGTGTGAATTAATTAAGAAAGTTGCGGAATACTTACTTTGATCGGATTTAGGATTTCAAAAAAAATTCCATTGATGTTGAAGCTTCCAAGCTCATGGGTGAGTATCCCTATCACATTCACTTGACTCCCTTATGTGCTAGCAAGAACAAAAGTGGCCGAATTTTTCCCTCCAAGAGAAGCAACAGTTCGCCTGGAGAGAGAAAGCATTCGGCCAAAATAAAGATCAAAGGCCACTCGGCCAACTCTTCAAATGGAAAGGCATAATGCCTTTTTGGCATTTCCAAAATGCCGAGGAAAATTGCCTCTCTTCTTTCGGCATTTTCCCAAAAAGCAGAGAGCAATTGCACTTTTCATTACAATAAGCCAATTTCAAAAGGAGGATATAATGGCCACGCGACCATAAAGGAAAAATAAGAGATTAATGGCCTCACGGCCAAATGGAGAGAGAGTAATAAAATGATTTTCAAAAATTCATTAATTGTCAATTTTAGTTGGTAGGTTTGATGGGTTAGTAAAATCCAATTCAATATCCCAACAACTTCCATAAAAAAAATGACTAGTTGATATAAGTAAGTGGGTCCCACCACTTTGAATTCAAAATTCAAATTACTTATACAACACACTTCGGGCTCGGGTTCGTTTAATCTGATTAAATGAATTTTCCGTCGCGACGTAATTAAATATAATTTAATTAAATAATTATGCCTCGCAAAATTATTATTAAAGTCGCTTACGAATTAATTCCAAATTAATTCGTTCGCTAGAATTAAAATCCAATTTAATTCCGCGTTGAAATCCAATTTTATTTAATATATCTAATATATTATTTTAGCCTAATTAAATAAATTAAATAGTAAAATCTAATTTCACCATTAAATTTACTTTACCGATTAATTCCAATTTAATTGCGTTATCTCATTTCGACGAATTTAATCCCAGATAAATTCTCGACTCAATTAATCTCAGATTAATTCTTTCTCTGATAATTAATCCCTGATTAATTCTTACCGTAATTAATCCCATATTAATTTTCTCTCTCTTAATTAATCCCAGATTAATTATGTTCGAGTCAAATATCATCGGTGAATCTTTGGGATGCGACCCAAGAGATCCCTGGATATATTGGCAGTAAATACGGTTATCAGACTATCCGAATACGTGCGTACCCAGTACCACGTTCCTACCGATTTACAAGACATGGTTGGCTTCTAGGAAAGCATCGTGCCTACCCAATTCTCCAAAAATATTCTTCAAATGAATATATAATCTTTGTCAGGCGTAGTATACGTAGTATTGCGCATTACGATCCAGTATCAGATGTCACATGCCAGGCCTGGGGTTGGAGTTGTGTCTGCCCCGTACGAAGCATATATCGGATTACTAGCAACTAGTCTCTTTATGATCGAAAAGTCATGACCTAGTCATACTTCCCCGATGGCTATAGCACTTAGAGTACCAGTTCTGTATCCATGCGTGATCATCATCTCCATATGACTGAAGTGATACTTCCGTCTTGACATCACACCCAATACACTACGATTTCTTAGTATACCCAGAAGAGGCATACATAGAACCCGTTAAAGCCTCAGACGACCAAAAACCAAAGTATATTGATTCGCAAGTATTAGCGATGCAAGTCTCAGGTTAAGACCAAATACACCTACCCTGATTCGGATTCCCATAGACACATAGTCATACTACCAATGGGATTCCGATGGGTCTATCCAGAGCAAAGCTGTTTCCGTACTATCGGTAAACAGAACCTCTTATTACACTTGCATGAGTATCCAATACCCAAATATATGAGAACTATGATGTTACGCTTCCATAACACGCACAAGTGTAATACTAGCCTATTCTGCATTATCGATGTCCAGTCTCAATAATACTACGGCTAGGGATATTTAATGATTAAACCTTGTGGATTAATATGTCTCATATCTTATTAATCTGGAACTAATGATAAGACTTTTATCATTTATATATCCAGGTAATCCAATTACAAATGATAAAAGAGTAATTTCCTTTGTCACATAGTTAATTTGTACAGCAACACCATGTTCTGTACAAATAGTGATGTTATGGGTCATAATTGTCCAACACCAAATTCTTGAATTATCATCCCCAATAATAATCATGTCATCAACATAAAAAAGTAGCATCACGATACATGTACCGGATTTGCAAAGGAATATGGCAGAGTCATGTGGACTAGAGGTGAACCCAAAATGACAAATAGTCATACTAAACTTTGCAAACCATGCACAAAAGATTATTTTAGACCATATAGGGCGCGACGTAAGCGGCATACCTTGTATGCTGGATGATCAAGACTATGAGGGGGGTTCATGTAAACTTCTTCACTAGATCACCATTGAGAAAAATATTATTGACATCCATCTAAAATAAACTCCATTGTCGAGCAGCAACAATGGCAAGTAGGCTACTTACTGAGGTAAGATGAGCAACCAGAGAAAATGTCTCCCCATAATCAACCTCATATTCTTGAGTGAAGCCCTTAGCAACAAGACATGCTTTATAACGCTCAATAGAGCCATCTGGATGTGTTTTTATTTTGTATACCAATTTGCATCCCACTTGAGTTTTCCCGGGAGGAAGATCAACTAGGTCCTAAGTACCAGTTTTTGCCAAAATATGTAATTCTTCTTGCATATTTTTCTTCCAATGAGGATTAGAGGATGCCTCCATATAGGACCGAGGTTCATGCAAAGAAACAATAGTGGAAAAGCAATGATAATTTTAAAGATAAGTAGGAAGATGTCTTACTCGAAGAGGATAACGGGAAGAGGAAGTATCACTATCGTGAGAGTGTTCAATCACAAGGGTTTTAGAGATAGTATCTGCAGAAAAAACATCATCAGGGACATGTAGCAATGAAGGTTGGACGTCCGTAGTCTCACTGGAGGTACCTGCATAATGAACATGTGGAAACAACTCGATAGAGAGATCAATGAAAAGTGGAGGGTGGTTAGAAGACACTTTGAAATCAAAGAGGAAATAAAATATAATGTGTGTAGACAACAGAACCTGAGGACGTTGTTCTAGGCTCGCGACCTAGTTGGGAGTACGGAATAGTCCGCGGGGAACTAAACCGGAGAAATAAAATGGAGTCGCCACCCGTGTGAACCGGGACAAAAGATTTAAGGCCGCACTCACCCCTCGCAAGGGAAGACCTCAAACTGTTGGGTTCGGAATGGTCCCTTACTTATGCCACTTGTAATGATGTGATTTGTGCAATATTTTAATCGAATCAACGCAACATGCTCAAGAACAACCTATATCTAATTCATGTTCATAAAGATAAATCTTATGTCTAAGTTTGCATGCTCGGAAAGTAAGTCCTCATAACACATGACAACACAACGGCAATCTCATGAACATACTTCATTTATATAATGCGGAAAGCAAATAACAACATAAACCTAATGAAATTCTAAATGCAAAATAAATAACTAATCATGCTTAAAAATAAACAACTAAATCATGCTTAAAAGATAAATAACATATTAGACTAAATCATGCTCGAATCCAAGGTTGGATGAAACGAAATATGTGTCTCTCAAGTGGTACGTGGCATTGTATCCCGAGTGCAAACCGCACTACCGTCCATTCGGATTCGGCTACGGAATTTACGTCCGGGTTTCCATCCGATATACCAAAAAGGGAACACACATTCCGCTCATCCGGAATTCACATCATGCCTTAACAAACGACTCTCATGCGATAATATATTAAAATAAACAAAAATAAACGAAAGGTTATAAATAGAAAGGTGCCCTCAGGTCTAACCTCTTTTGTAGTCTCTCGAAAGTGCGTTACACGGCCGTCGGAAGGGTTGATGTTCCGCAACTTTTCTGGTTCACTAATCCAACGTTTTTCCTCGCTGTTTCGCTGTTTGGGTGCTGTTTTCACTCCGTTTCGCTGCTGTTTTTGTTGTATTTTCTGGTCACTGTTTTTGGTAATTAGGGGACTGTTTTGAGGGTTATTTGGACTGGTTTGGGTTGCAATTTTGGATGGGTTCCAGGGGCCAGTTTTTTGTTATTGTTTGGGCAGTTTTTGGGGTGCAATACTGGACAGTTTCGGTGGTTTAGGGGCTGTATTTTGTGGAATGGTTTCACGTATGCATGGGGCTGGTGTGACTTTTGAAGGTGGCTAGGCTGCTACGTGAATTGAGGGTTTTATCGTGAAGTTGCTTGGCAGTTACGTGTGAATTGAAGGCAAGTGGCTGATGCGTTAATGGCTTGAGTGGGGATGCTTGTTGCGTGTAGAAGGGCTATTATTTGTGGCTTTATTTGGTCGGTGAAAATGGGTATTTTGTTGTTTTAGTCGGTTTGCAGGGCAGTCTTTTGTCGGTGGTTTTTGTCAGTTTGTGGCTTGGTTGGCTTGTAGGCAATGTGTCTTTGTCGGTTCTTGTCTTCATGTATGGCTTTGGGCAGTGCATTTTAGCGTGAATGAGTTGTTGTCTTGTGCGTTGAGGGCTCACGTGGAGGGCAGGCTCGCTGGCTATTTTGTTGCTCAGATTTCGGTCAGGAGTGAGGCAGTGCTGCTAGGGGCGTGAGGGCTGCTTATGTGTGCAGTTCACGTTGGTGAGAGTGAATGGGCTGCGTGGATCTAAGGCCACTGTGAAGGCAAAGATGCTATGTGCTTGTGGCACGTTGGCTAGGTAAATGAGGGGCAGTGGCGAGATGGTTGCTCACGTATATGGCTGGGAGAGAAGGCGTGAAGTGTGTGATTTGTTTGAGGTCTGAGCGTGAGTGCCGAAGTCTGTGGCTGTGTGTGAGTGTAACTGCCGAGAGCATATGTTGAAGGGTAGCCGAGGAGGGTCTCTCTGGTGAAGTTGGCAGGTGGCGTGAGTCTGTTGTTGACGCTGAAGGAGGCTGGTGAAGTTGGCAGGTGGCACTAAGGGGGTGAAGGCAGAAGACGCTGGTCAATGGCATTATAGCTAGGTGAGAGTTGGTCTTTGCTTTGCGTGAGGCTAGGGTTAGTGGCTGGTTTTGCGTTTGTTGATGAGTGCAGGTGCGTGAGGGGGCTCGTGTGAGGCTAGGGTTTTTTTGTTTTTAGTTTGTTTATTGGGGTCTTGTTGTTAAAGAGAGAGAGATGAGCGAGAGTTGATGCTAGGGTTTCTGAATGTCTGGTTTGTGAGGGCTGCCCGTGAGTAGTGAGAGAGATAAAGGCTGTGCGTGTATCGTGAGGGCTGCTCAGGGATTAGGGTTTGTATTTCTTTTATAGTGAGAGGCTAGAGGAATTTTATTTTAATTTGGTGAGTGGTTTATTTGTTTTTAGGAAAAGATTTATTTAATTTTGGTATTAGTTTTAATTTAAATTTAATTTGTTTGAATTAATTTAAATGGAATTAATTTGATTGGATTTTAATTGATTGATTTTAATTTAATTCAATTAATTGATTGGTTTTAATTAATTGGATTTAGTTTAATTTAATTGTGTGTAATTAATTTAATTGGTTATAATTGGTTTAATTTAATTAAATTTAATTTAATTTAATTTAATTCAATTTAATTTTAATTTAATTTAATTTGTGACATGTATTTTAAATGTTTTAATTATTTAATTTGTGAGATGTGATTTAATGGGTTTGGCGTGTTTTTAAAATAGAGGTCCCACAAGCTAACCCGAAGCGAAACAAACGAGTTAAATCCGTCCTCCAAATGCTAATTTCCAACTTTACTCTTCAACGTCTGTTTCCCGCTTTCACAACTAAAGTGATAGTGTCTCCCTACGAGACTAATCATCGGGCTGATATGCAAAAATGCAATGTCTACAGTCGCCCCCACTTTGATGGGACTTGTGCAGTGTGTGACTTTGAACAATCCTATCAAAGTTATGCAATGCATTTTTACTTACCTGGCTCGCCAGCTGCCACCTGACTTGCATGCTGCTCCGCTGAGCTGATGATGCAGTGGACCTCGATCCTGGGACGCATCCCAATAACTGCAACCAACAACGGGGGCCTCGACCCGGACGCATCCCAATACCGCTGACAAACTGGGCTCGGCCCGGGGGGATGCATCCCCAAACTGATGCAGTGGGTTCCACGACCCTGGGACGCATCCCAATAACTGCAACCGACAACGGGGGCCTCGACCCTGGGACGCATCCCAATACCGCTGACCAAATAGGCCTCGGCCCGGGGATGCATCCCCAAACTGATGCAGTGGGTCCACGACCTTGGGACGCACCCCGATAACTGCAACCGACAACGGGGGCCTCGACCCTGGACGCATCCCCAAAATATGATATAGTGGGTCCATGACCCTGGGATGCATCCCAATAACTGGAACCGACAACGGGGGCCTCGACCCTGGGCGTCTCGACCCGACACCGCTGACAATAGGGACCTCACCCTCGAACTGATGATGTAGTGGGCACCTCGACCCTGGGCACCTCGACCCGGAACTACAACCTACAACGGGGGCACCTCGACCCTGGGCACCTCGACCCAACACCGCTGACAATAGGGACCTCGCCCTCGAACTGATGATGTAGTGGGCACCTCGACCCTGGGCACCTCGACCCGGAACTACAACCGACAATGGGGGCACCTCGACCCAATACCACTGACAAAGTGGGTCTCGCCCTCAAACCGATGATGTAGTGGTTCCTCGACCCTGGGACGCATCCCGGAACTACAACTGATGATGCAGTGGGCCCTCGACCCTGAACGCATCCCCAAACTGCTGATGATAAATTGGGCCTCAACCCTGGGACGCATCCCCAAACTGCTGATGATGATGTGGGCTTCAACCCTGGACGCATCCCCAAAACTGCTGATGATGTGGGTCTCAACCCTGGGACTCATCCCCGAAACTGATACTGATGCTGATGTGGGCCTCGCCCCTAGGACTCATCCCCAAAATAGATACTGATACTGACATAGGCCTCGACCCTGGGACTTATCCCCCAAAACTGATATTGGTGCTGATGTGGGCCTCGCCCCCGGACTCATCCCCGCAACCGGTACTGATGATGATGTAGGCCTCGGCCCTGGGACTCATCCCTGAAACTGATGCTGGTGTTCTCCATACCCGGAGTGTGTCATACCTAGTAAAACTGATACTGATGTCTTCATACCCAGAGTGTCGTACCTGGCAAGACTGCCCGTCTTGTTCATTCCCAAACTGTGTTTCCATTCTCGGAGTGCCATTCTCGGCTTGTTCATTCCCGAATTGTGTTTCCATTCTCGGATGCCATTCCGGCTTGTTCATTCCCGAACTGTGTTTCCATTCTCGGATTGCCATTCTCGGCTTGTTCATTCTCGAACTCTGATCCATTCTCGGATTACCATTCTTGGCTTGTTCATTCTCGAACTCTGATCCATTCTCGGATTACCATACCTAGCAGAACTGATCTGATATCTCCATACCCGGAGTGCCGTACCTGGCATAACTGATACTGAACCAATGTGGGCCTCGCCCCCATAATTGCCATACCCAGCAGAAACTAATACTGAACTAATGTGGGGCCTCGCCCCCAGAATGCCATACCCGACATAACTAATACTGAACCAATGTGGGCCTCGCCCTCAGAATGCCATACCGGCAAGTCTACTATTGATGCTGATTAATGTGGGCCTCCCCCCCAGAGTGCCATACCAAACTGATGCTGATAATAATGTGGGCCTCGCCCCCAGAGTGTCATACCTGGCAAAACTGATTCTGAAAAAGATGTGGGGTTCGCCTCTGAACTGTTACTGATAGAGGCCTCTCTTCCAAAACTAATACTGATATGGGCCTCGCCCCCATGCTAATACTGATATGGGCCTCGCCCCAAACTAATACTGATGTGGACCTCGTCCCAAACTGCTACTGATATAGGCCTCGCCCCAGACTGATATTGATGTGGACCTTGTCCCAAACTGCTTCTGATATGGGCCTCGCCTCCAAAACTGATACTGATATGGGCCTCGCCCCTGAGACTCATCCCCAAGACTGAAAGTGATATGAGCCTCAACCCTGGGACTCATCCCCGAAACTGACTGATATGGGCCTCAACCCTTGGACACATCCCCAAAACTGATTCATTTCTGAAACGGACTTTATTGTCGCTGCTTCTGATTGGCTTGTCTTTGCCGCTTTTCTTTTTCTTCTTCAAAACCTGTGAATACAAAGTAAAACAAACACAAAAAGAATGCAAAAATACGTTACGTGTATGCATGCATGCATGAATGGATTTCCTATTCCGTTGGGTTAGGTCTTCCGCCAGTTCTCCAGGTGATTGCACAGTATTCTCTCTGGTCTCATGGCTCAATTTTTGTTATGTCCGGATTCACGACGGTGGTAGACTGGTCGCTCCCAGTCTTGATTTAGCTTTCTGTTCTTCCCTGTTTGCATTTAGTCAAGATGAACCACATGGTGGGCCTTCCACATCATCATACTATATCACATGCTACGAAATAGTCCCAATAGTTATACATATATCGTCCTTAAGGAATGTCCAGTAATGAAACCAGAGAACATTCAAAACACTCAATGCAACTCAAATCTGAGTTTTGAATAAATGATCTATGCCAGACTCAAAGTGTGTGTGTGGCAAAGGTTCATTTGCAGTTTGATCCTTAAGTAAGCTAACTCAATGATTTCGTTTCAAAAATCGGGATCGATGGGTCAAACCAACCTAGATGTCTCAGTTATGCCTGCAGTTGCTTTTCTGTGCTCAATGTGGTATGGTTTTCTTTCTCTTTTGTCTCTTTTTTTTTTTTTTTTTTGAACTTTTTTTTTTCATTCTTTCTCTTTTTTTTTCAACACACCTACCCTTTAAGGTAGCATTTCTCCTCATGGTGGTCCTAATACTCGCCCATGGGTAGCTTCACGCTTATTGGTTATAGGTGGTTCAATTCTTTCTTTAGAGACTTTTCTTTCATTTTCAACCATACCACACATCATAACATAAGCAAATCAGATAGACATCTAAGCAAACGGTCATTCACCGACCTATTTTTTTTCAACTAGTCATCTTGCCAACTACTCAGGTTTTCACCGCTAAGAACTATAGTGAATTACTAGAGTCCAGCATAGATCAACAATTCAAAGCATCAGATAAAAGCACATCAAGAGTTTATCGTTTCTAAGATTTCATCTAAAGCAAACGATTTCATCATCGGACTTATGCCTAACTATTAAGGACTAAAACAACCTTTTTTTCTTTTTCTCTCTTTTTTTTCTCTTTTTTTTTTGAAGGCCCCCCAATGGTCTTTCTATCCTTGCCGTAAGGTTTTCTGTTTCTCAATTTCCTTTTCCCCGCTATCCATGTTTGCTAAACTCCTCATGACAAACCTTTTTTTCTTCTCTAACCCAACGGATATCTATGATGGCTTTTAAGACACGGGGTTAACATGATGCGTGTATGCATGAGATGCGTGAGATACGTGCAATGTATGTAATATATAAGCGCATTTAAGAATTTTTACACTAGTTGGCCCATTATCATTTTAAAGTATTCAATCATACTATTGTGCGGTGCAAACTTGTCCCAGTTGAAAAGGCCCCAACATGTTTACACTTTGCGATAACATGGCTAAACAACTTCAAATGATAAGAGGCCCAAACAAAAAATGGCCCACCGACATTTTAGAAGCTGCTTGGCCCAACTGTCAAAGGACACGAACTCGACCCAGTTTTAAATGGCCCAACAAGTTCACATCTTTGACAAAAGGTCCAACTGGATCCAAATGACGACGGTCCAAAACATCAACATAAAAAAAAAAATAATTTCTACTAGTTCTACAACTAAGGTTCACATGTGGGTTTACGGGAGTGCGGACAAAGGCTCTCGCTGACGAAGGCCCTCGCTGACAATGCCTTTAACTAAACCCCTTCAACCCACTATAGACACGGTTAACTAAAACACAAATCATAAACATCACAAGACATGATTTCGGGGCCGATTCTCTCATCCCTAGTGGAGTCGCCAGACTGTAGACAACAGAACCTGACGACGCTGTTCTAGGCTCGCGGCCTAGTTGGGAGTACGGAATAGTCCGCGGGGAGGGAACTAAACCGGAGAAATAAAATGGAGTCGCCACCCGTGTGAACCGGGACAAAGATTTAAGGCCGCACTCACCCCTCACAAGGGAAGACCTCAAACTGTTGGGTTCGGAATGGTCCCTTACTTATGCCACTTGTAATGATGTGATTTGTGCAATATTTTAATAGAATCAACGCAACATACTCAAGAACAACCTATATCTAGTTCATGTTCATAAAGATAAATCTTATGTCTAAGTTTGCATGCTTGGAAAGTAAGTCCTCATAACACATGACAACACACGGGCAATCTCATGAACATACTTCATTTATATAATGCGGAAAGCAAATAACAACTAAACATAATGAAAATTCTAAATGCAAAATAAATAACTAATCATGCTTAAAAATAAACAACTAAATCATGCTTAAAAGATAAATAACATATTAGACTAAATCATGCTCGAATCCAAGGTTTGGATGAAACGAAATATGTGTCTCTCAAGTGGTACGTGGCATTGTATCCCGAGTGCAAACCGCACTTACCGTCCATTCGGATTCGGCTACGGAATTTACGTCCGGGTTTCCATCCGATATACCACAAAAGGGAACACACATTCCGCTCATCCGGAATTCACATCATGCCTCAAAAACGACTCTCATGCGATAATATTAAAATAAACAAAAAATAACGAAAGGTAATAATAGAAAGGTGCCCTCAGGTCTAACCTCTTTTGTCGTCTCTGAAAGCGCGTTACAACGCCGTCGGAAGGGTTGATGTTCCGCAACTTTTCTGGTTCACTAATCCAACATTTTTCCTCGCTGTTTCGTTGTATGGGCTTGCTGTTTTCACTCCGTTTCGCTGCTGTTTTTGTTGTATTTTCTGGTCACTGTTTTTGGTAATTAGGGGACTGTTTTGAGGGTATTTGGTTTGGGGTTTGGGTTGCCATTTTTGGATGGGTTCCAGAGGTAGTTTTTTGTTATTATTTGGGCAGTTTTTTGGGGTGCAATACTGGACAGTTTTAGTGGTTTAGGGGCTGTATTTTTGGACTGGTTTCACGTATGCATGGGGCTGGTGTGACTTTTGAAGGTGGTTAGGCTGCTACGTGAATTGAGGGTTTTATCGTGAAGTTGCTTGGCAGTTACGTGTGAATTGAAGGTAGGTGGCTGATGCGTTAAGGGCTTGAGTGGGGCTGCTTGTTGCGTGTAGAAGGGCTATTATTTGTGGCTTATTTGGTCGGTGAAAATGGGTTATTTTGTTGTTTTAGTCGGTTTGCAGGGCAGTCTTTTGTCGGTGGTTTTTGTCAGTTTATGGCTGGTTGGCTTGTAGGCAATGTGTCTTTGTCGGTTCTTGTCTTCATGTATGGCTATGGGCAGTGCATTTTGGCGTGAATGAGTTGTTGTCTTGTGCGTTGAGGGCTCACGTGGAGGGCAGGCTCACTGGCTATTTTGTTGCTCAGATTTCGGCCAGGAGTGAGGCAGTGCTGCTAGGGGCGTGAGGGCTGCTTATGTGTGCAGTTCACGTTGGTGAGAGTGAATGGGCTGCGTGGATCTAAGGCCACTGTGAAGGCAAAGATGCTATGTGCTTGTGGCACGTTGGCTAGGTAAATGAGGGGCAGTGGCGAGATGGTTGCTCACGTATATGGCTGGGAGAGAAGGCGTGAAGTGTGTGATTTGTTTGAGGTCTGAGCGTGAGTGCCGAAGTCGTGTGGCTGTGTGTGAGTGTAACTGCCGAGAGCATATGTTGAAGGGTAGCCGAGGAGGGTCTCTCTGGTGAAGTTGGCAGGTGGCGTGAGTCTGTTGTTGACGCTGAAGGAGGCTGGTGAAGTTGGCAGGTGGCACTAAGGGGGGTGAAGGCAGAAGACGCTGGTCAATGGCATTATAGCTAGGTGAGAGTTGTCTTGTCTTTGCTTTGCGTGAGGCTAGGGTTAGTGCTGGTTTTGCGTTTGTTGATGAGTGCAGGTGCGTGAGGGGGCTCGTGTGAGGCTAGGGTTTTTTTGTTTTAGTTGGTTTATTGGGGTCTTGTTGTTAAAGAGAGAGAGATGAGCGAGAGTTGATGCTAGGGTTTCTGAATGTCTGGTTTGTGAGGGCTGCCCGTGAGTAGTGAGAGAGATAAAGGCTGTGCGTGTATTGAGGGCTGCTCAGGGATTAGGGTTTGTATTTCTTTTATAGTGAGAGGGTAGGGGAATTTTATTTTAATTTGGTGAGTGGTTTATTTGTTTTAGGAAAAGATTTATTTAATTTCGGTATTAGTTTTAATTTAAATTTAATTTGTTTGAATTTAATTTAAATTGGAATTAATTTTGATTGGATTTTAATTTGATTGATTTAATTTAATTCAATTTAATTGATTGGTTTTTAATTAATTGGATTTAGTTTAATTTAATTTGTGAAATTAATTTTAATGGTGGTTATAATTGGTTTAATTTAATTTAATTAATTCAATTTAATTTTAATTTAATTTAATTTGTGACATGTATTTAAATGTTTTTTTTTTAATTATTTAATTTGTGAGATGTGATTTAATGGGTTTGGCAGTTGTCATGTTTATAAATAGAGGTCCCACAAGCGAACCCGAAGCGAAACAAGCGAGTTAAATCCGTCCAAATGCTAATTTCCAACTTTCCTTCCAACGTCCGTTTCCGCGGCTTTCACAACTAAAGAGATAGTGTCTCCCTACGAGACTCATCATCGGGCTGATATGCAAAAAATGCAATGTCTACAATGTGCTCCTAGAAGACAACATAAAGTGAGATACGAAGTTTTTGTAACATAGGATCCCAACAATGATACCCTTTGTGTTCAATTCCATAACCGAAAAAACAACAGAGTCGTGCATGAGGTTCTAACTTGTGATGCTCAGTAGGAGGGAGAATGAAAGGAAAAACACTCCCAAAAACTTTAAGAAGATCATAGGAGGGAGAACTACTATATAAACACTCATAGAGAAACATGTGCTGTTTAGTGACTGGAGAATGAATACAATTAATAACATATACTGCGGTGAGAGTGACTTCACCATTGTTTTGACTATAGACGCAAAATCAATGAAAATTTGAGGTAGTTCAGATTATCGTTTCATAAGAAAGATCTAAGTAAACCGAGAATAATCATCAATGAAGATGACAAAATATTTCGACCCTCTCATAGTGGGTATATGAGAAGTTCCCATATATCAGAGTGAATTAAGTCAAAATGAGTAACATAAGTATTATTATTATTCTTAAAAGATAAAGCTGGTTGTTTGCCAAGTTGATATGAGACACAATGTAAATAATATTGTTTGGTAACAGAACCTAAGGACCTATTAGAAATCAAAGGACGAAGTTTACTTAAAGGGTGTGACCAAGGCGTAGATGCCACAATTGAAGAGATGATGATGTAGACACCACACATAACTGAGAGACACGAATGGAAGGAAGATGCAGAGAGGTAAGTTCAAATAGGCATCCAACTCTACGGCCTCTCCCAAGAATCTGTCCCATTTGCGGATCATGCACATGATAACCAGTGGAAGAAAATATTAGTTCGAACCCAAGTTCACATAGTTGACCAACATATATAAGATTGAAAGTAAGTTTCAGAATAAGAAATGTGTTATGTAATGTAAGGGCAGAAATAGATATTTTTCTAGACTGGCTTACAGATATTTGTGAGCCATATGCAGTAAAAATCAGACAAATAGTTGTGGTGGGATAGATGAAGAAAAATAATGGAGATTGAGAAGTCATGTGATAGTGAGACAGCTTGCAGTAGCGACAATCCACCATACTGGGATAGTGAGAGGCAATATGATCTTTTTTCTTGCATTTGTGACATTCAGTAAGACTGCATTCATTCAGAGTATGGCCAGATTTGTTGTAGGTACGATAGAATTTGCTTCCACTTTTTGAGAAATGTTTTCCCGCGGTGGCAAACACAACATCATCATGAGATGGCTTAAGTAAGCCAAGGTGAGTTTCATCAGAACCGAGAGACAGCAGCTTCCAATATAGGTATAGGAGATTGATGTAATAAAGAGGTTGTGCAAGATTCAAAATCATCAGTAAGGGCTATAAGAAACTGAATTAACCTCATACTATCACGGTGGGTGGTATATTTAGGTGCATCAACTATAGAACCCATATATGGTTCGGATAGAGCAAGTTGGTCCCAAATAGATTCCATTGTAGCCAAGAAACTAGTAATAAATTGACCACGCTCTTGTGTCAATTTATGTAACTCTTCCCATAACTGATACTGGTTAGAGAGAGTAGAAGTAGTGTACCTCGTGGAAAGCAGATCCCATACCACTTTGGTAGTTTCATAGCTGCCAAATTGGTGGTGAATGGAAGGAACCGAGGTATTCTGAAACCAGATGAAGATCTGGTGATTCTTATTGTCTCAATCCTCAAGACAATCAACAAACTTGTCATTAGACTCATCAAGTTTTGTTGATGAGGTTTAACATCGCCAGTAACATAGCGCTATAACTTTCGTCATTTTTAAAAACTACAAATTCTATGAACTCAAAGACGGTAGTTCGGACCTTGGAAGATGGTAGGAATGAGTTGAATAACATCATATTTTTCCATTGGAAAATTATTGGATGGGTCGCTGGACGATGTGGATGATGTTGGTGGCATGAGTGATGGTCGGAGCAGCTGGAAGAGGTGGCGACGGGAGGTGATTATAGTGGCTAGGGTTTGAGGGTGAGTACTAGGTTTTGCAAATTGGAATTGGGTGTTTGGACACAAGAATAAGGGTGTCTATAAGGGAGATAAGACATGTTTGGAGACAAGGACAATGAAATATCTAGAGATCAGAACTCAGACATATGATACCATGTTACAAATAGGAAGCGAAATATGAGAGCTGAAGAAAAATATACTAGTTTTCTTAATTTCAATATTAATTACAAATTATCTTTATATAGGCATTACAAAAGAATTAATATTAATTACATATCAACTAACAACTAAAATTACTATTATATCTATCAATATTAATTACATATCAACTAACAAGTAACATTAATATCATATCTATCAATAATGACAATATGCTCTACCATATCAAATGGCTTTTGACCGGTGCAATCACATGCGTATAACGCAAGCGCACGTATGGTTCAAGTAGTATAAAAAGTATTGATCCCATGAGGACTTCAAACCTTTTGTTATCAATTTATGAAGTTAAATGTTTACAAGTATCTAATGGATTGATTGTTTGATTGGGTGGTGACTTTAAACTTAAAACAGAAAATAAAATTGTGCAAAAGGAAATTGAGGAAAATTTAATATTATTAAACTATCTAGGGTTGTGAATCTTTCCAATATATTTTTAAAAGATGAAGTGGTTACTTTACATTTGTGTAATATATCGGTTTATTAACCTGGAACACGAAATTATGCAAAAACCTCTTCCGATGGTCAGATATAAATACCCAGTGTAACTTAATTAATCATATTCCTATGTCAACCAAGTTATCTGAATTCATTAAGATTAAGTTCCAATTATGGTTACCCCTGCCCGACAGGTATATTCCTATCATGTAAGGAAATCTATTAAAGGGTTATCTATCCTCAAGGAAGATCGTGGGCTATTGGTTTAAACCTAAAATCCATTTTCCAAGTTCATTTCAAGTTTACCGAATCAATCTTATCAATGGCCAGTTAACAAGAAGCATTAAGACTAAGGGGGGTGTATTCAATTGAGATTTTAAAAGACTATTTATGAATAAATAAGTCCTGTAGATTTTAAAAGACATTTAAAGAATGTGATGACTTACAAGATTTTATTAGATTTCTTTTAATCAAGATTTTTTACATATTAGATTTTAAAAGACTTATTTCATAAGAATTTGTAAGATTTGAAAAGACCATTATCTATTTTTTTTCTTTTTTTATAACCGATATTATATGGAACGTAACCATAAAAAAAAAGTTAATGAAAATCAATTGGTTCAAAATGTCTGAATGTCATTTCTCTGACCTAGGAATATTTTATGAGTTTCTATGAAAAAATGTCATTTCTCTGACTTAGGAAGAAAAGATAACACTTCGGCATCAATGATCTTAATAATGATGATAAATAATTTTTTCCTTAAATTTGGGTTTTTTTAAAAAAATAAAATACAAGTAAAAAATTAGCGAGAAAATGAGGAAAAAAATCATTGTTATGCTAAATTCATTTTGTACATTATTATCTATCTGAATGAAGAAGTTATGTTGGCCTCAAAGAAATCTAGGAAATTATCTTTAAATGTGATAGAATTTTCCTCCTCGAAAATGAAATTCATTAAGAAAAATAGTTGGAGAAATGACATTATCAGTTGCATTTAAAAAAGTCATATTATTTTATTTGAAAGAAAAAAGAAGAAATTACTAATAAGCAATAATTTGTTCACGAAGAACTAACATGTATGTTCATCTTCTATTTTCTAACTAACATGTATGTTCATCTTCTATTTTCTAACCCTCAAAAAAATCTTATGTAAAAAGTCTCATGGGTTAGGGTGGATTTTTTATAGAGTTTGATATTTATAATTTTCACTAAAAAGTCCCACAGAATCACACATATAAAATAATCCTTCAAAATAATTATGTTTTTCAATACCATAAGACTTTCTATTACTTGTTTAAAGTCCTGATTGAATATCACTAGATTTGGATACACTCTTTAAAAAATCCTAATAGTCTTAATGGAATACCACAAGACTTTTTAGATTATTTAAAAATCTTAATTGAATACCACAAGACTTATTTAACCCAAAAAAATCTTTTAAAATCTCAATTGAATACACCCCCCTAAGGCTCAATAAATAAACCTTTTATATTACCCAAACCATAAAATAACCCATTATTAACCGGTGATATTGGAATTCATCACAACCCCAGATAACTGACTTAGTTACGACACATAGGGGTGTTTACGGGTCAGGTCTGGTTTTTCGGATTTTTTTTACCCGATCGGGTCGGGTCATTCGGGTCATTTGACCCGAAACCCAAAATTTAAGCAGCTGACCCGCGCGGGTCGGTCGGGTGGGAACGGGTCGGGTCAAAAAACCGCGGGTCGGGTCGGGTCACCATAATATATTATAAATATAATATATATATATATATATATTTGATATAAATTTTACACGATATGTGTGTAGTTGCAATGGTAAAGTCTTTGGTTAATATCTTCTTAATCTCAGGTTCAATTCCCACTAACAACATTTTATTTTTAAAGAAAATTAAACAAAATTTTCGGATTTGGGCATGCTGGGATTCAAACTTGGGGCCCTTTGATGACCAAGCAATTACTTTGCCATTCCAATTACAATTGTTTCTTGTTAAAATTATACATAACAAATATATATTATAATTTTATCAGGTTAGGTCAGACCAGACTTTTCTGACCTAAACCCGTGACCCGATCCGAAATTTCGGGTCGGGTCGAAATTTTGTAAATTTTTTTGTTGGACCCGCACGGGTCGGGTCGGGTCGCGGGTTGACCCGACACTATGAACACCCCTAACGACACATATTTACGGGCAGTAAAAGTTTAAGTAAAATAAAAGACATAAAGTAAATTGCTGGAAATTAAATACTGAAAAGTAAATGACGGAAAGTAAATGCTGAAAATTAAATACTGAAAATTAAATGCTGAAAAGTAAATGCTGAAAGTAAATTGCTGAAAAGTAAATGCTGAAAGTAAATTGCTGAAAAGTAAATGCTGAAAGTAAATTGCTTAAAAGTAAATAAAATAAAAGTACAATAACAGAAAATACTGAGGTAAAATGATCCACTTTTATTACTTCTATTTTAGATATCTCCATTAATATAATATATTAACTTTACATGATAATTACCAACCAGCCATATAGGCGGTATCCAGATTAAGTCAAATTAATAATTAATTACCAACCAATCAATCAGGCAGTATCCGGTTTAGTCAGGTTAAAACCAATTTCAATATTTACCAACCGACCATAAGACGATATCCTCATTAAGTCACGTTTTAACTAGTTTATATATTATATTTAAGGGAGATTAATCTAAATATTAGTAATAAAAATTTTACCTTTTACCCCAGCAAGGGGGAGTTACCTCCTCATTACTGAAAAGTAAATTGCTGAAAAGTAAAGAAAGGAAAGTACTATGCGTAAAAGTAAATTGCAGAAAGTAAAGACTGAAAAGTAAAGAAAAGAAAGTGCGAAAGCTGAAATTAAATACTGAAAGCTGTAAATAAACAAGCAAGATACAATCTTCTTAGTATTGTTAAGGAAATAGATTGAAGAAGGTATGAATTTACAAATTAAATGACTTGGTATTTATAGGTAAAATTTTACCTCCACCAAATCCATTATTAATTGCTCCACTAATTGCTCCATCAAATCCATTATTAATTGCTCCACTAATTACTCCAATAAATCCATTATTAATTTCTATCATGTTTGGTGGGAGTTTGACTATTTTTATTATTTATTTATTTATTTGCTTTGAAAATGACTTTAATAATTATGCATAACAAACTTACGGATGTTTCATCCATTTCGGCCATGAAATAGTCAGAATTCGAAATTATTTTGTTCTTCACAGTTGTATATCTTTGAGTCTTCTTTAATTTGGAACTTGAATCAGCTCAATCCGATATCGGAGTAAAAAGTTATGCCTAAAGTATGACAGTTGCACAAAACTGAAATTTCCGAAACTGCACTTCGTTAGAACACCATTTCAAGTTTCCAATCTCCAAAATTAATATGTCAAGTCCAATTTTTGCCCTTATTTGACCCATATTTCGTCCTAAATAATTTCATTGAGTCCCAATATTATTTTATCTGAAAAATATACTAAAACACATCAAAACGTTCATCAAACCCGAGAAACTAAACAAAATATTAAGTAAAAGGGGCGGTAAATATTGATATATTTTCCGCTCATCACACCCCCAAACCTAAAATTTTGCTAGTCCTCGAGCAAAACAATAAAATAAAATACAAGAAACAATTAAAATTAAACTAAGCCACTTTCGTAGGGATCACAGTTGCATTTAGCGTATGCAACAAACCTTTAAACCCATAGGTGTCCCTAGTTGACGAGTTGTAGTCTCATGAGGGCTTACATCAACGATACCCACAAACGTTTGATAAAAGTAAAAGGATAGTAAAACTAATGCACATAAAAGCAAAAAGACAAGAGAAAATAGAATAAATAAGTTAGTGACTAAACAAGTGAAACTTCTTATCCAAGGTAATAGTTGTTTTCTTTCTTTCTAAATTACTGAATAAGTAAATTCTCTGATTATTTTTACCATTCTTCATATACACAGCTAACAAGGTATTAATCAACTCATTTTGCCTATAATAGTCACAAGTGTAGTCGAAAAGAGGGTAATATTTTTGTCCTAAAGTTATATCAGAATCTATAACTTTTTTTAAGCAATGGAATATTTTCTGGTTTTTTTTTATTTTTTTATTTATATACAATATCTTCCATCTATGTAGCGAGCTTTGAGTGAGTGACTCCCAAACCAGTTGGCTTTAGGGATTAGGTGTTAAGATACCCCTACGGACTTAATTACTCAGATTTCCGATATAAATGTATTTTTTTTTTTTTTGCAACATCTTCGATCCATGTAACGAGTGTTGGGCCAGTGACTCCCAAACCAGTTGGTTTTAGGGCACTAGGTGTTAAAACACTCTTACATACTTAATAACTCGGATCTAGGACGTTTTTTTTTTCCCATCGCTTTTTTAGGTGCTTCCTCCAATTAAACTAGAGCACTGAATATTACAAATTTTTCAATTACATCTCATGTCCGTATGTTACTATGCATATTGATAATATCTGTCAACTGAGCATATGAAGATCCATTTTAATCAGTTTTAAGGAGAATTCACAAATTAAATAATTCAAAAGGAAATAAATAAAAATTAACTTGTTCCGAAATAGGTTGAGATACGTCTCAGGAGTGGAAACTCCTTACACAACTATCTTACACCAATTTCACCTGATTAATCAAATTAAAAACAAAAAATAAAATATTTTTTTTCAATTTTTGTAACATTTTTCAAATTTTTTTTGAATTTTTCGAAAATTTTGGCTAAAACAAAACAATACAAAATACAAATTAACTATTCCCCTCCCCCAAACCTAAATGAGACATATCCCCAATGTCTTAAACAGTAAAAGAACAGTTTAGAAAACCGTACCTGATTAGCTGAAATTCTACATCTAAAAGGGAAAAATTAAAAGTTAAGATCCAGATTTATCCGACGCTTCTTACCACAATCATCATTTGACCATTTTATTAGCAATCTCATCCGTTTCAAGCGAGCTTTGTAGATCTTCATCAGAGAATTTTGAGGGAGAGAATGAAATTGCTTGTGAAGATTTGCGAGAACTTCCTCCATCTTGAAATTACTTAACCTGCAAAAACTAAACACACCAAATCTGAATATATACACAAATTTAAATAGGTTGCCTCCCAGCTAGCGCTAAGTTTAAAGTCGTCAGCTAGACATGACTACCCGAATTTTAGGCTGGATCTGAAAGTGTGACACTTTCTTTTTGTCGCTCAATTGATTCTCCCCAGTAGTGCTTGACACGCTTGTTTTTAACCTTGAATGTTTTGTTGGAGTCGGGATCATGTAACTCAACGGCTTTATCTGGTAAAACCTTGGTGATTAAGAATGGTCATGACCACCGAGATTTTGGCTTCCATGGGAAGAGTTTCAACCTTGATTTGTTTAACAGTACCCTTTGCCCTGGTTCTAGTTGTATGCGCACTAACTTCTCATCATGTCTATTCTTGGCCTTTTCTTTGTACAGTTTGGCATTCTCAAAAGGTTGTATGTGAAATTCCTCCAATTCGTTGAGCTGGTGGAACTGTTTCTCTTTTATTGCTTGTAGTGCAAGAATATGCTTATTCAGTACGCAATACATTTTATCTTCGAGCTTCACAGACAGTTTGTCAGTAGAACTTTGCATTGCATTGAAGTTCTGGATGGTACTATGTATCACATCAAGTCTGAAACATTCCTCATTCTTGTCGTCATCCGGGAAATTCATGGCTTTGAAAATATTGAATGTTACTTCTTGGTCATGTACCCTCATGGTTAGTTCTCCTTTTTGTACATCAATAATAGTTCAACATGTAGCCAAGAATGGTCTCCCGAGGATGATCGACACGTCTTCATATTCCTCCATATCAAGGATAATAAAATCTGCTGGGAAAATGAATTTGTCAACTTTGACCAGCACATCTTCAACTACACCTCTAGGAAATACGAGCGTTCTATCAGTAATTTGTAGAGAGACTGAGGTTGACATTGTTTCTCTAATATGCAGTTTCCTGTAGATAGAAAAAGGCATCAAGTTAAAACTTGCACCTAAATCACACAAAGCCTTATCGAAGTCATGTTCTCCTATGGTGAAAGGAACAATGAAACTGCCAAGATCTTTCAACTTTGGGGGAAGCTTCCTCTGAATAAGGGCACTTCATTCTTCTGATAATGCTACTGTCTCGTAATCTCCCAATCTTCATTTTCGTGAAAGAATGTCTTTCATGAATTTGACATAGCTGGGCATTTGTTCCAATGCTTCTGGAAATGGAATGTTGATATGCAGCTTTTTGAAGATCTCCAGGAATCGAGAAAACTGTTTGTCTAGTTTATTCTTCTGGAGACGCTGTGGAAAAGGTGGAGGTATAGTGATTCTTTCTTGATCTTTTCCCTTGCTTCTTTTTCCTCCATCTGTGGAACTGCTTCGCTGCTTTCTTTTGGAACTTCCTCAATAGTTGCATTGACTCCAACATTTTTGTTAATTTCAGTACCGTTTTTTAATATGATGACATGACATTGCTCCTTCCCCATGTTCCTCGGATTTGGTTCAGTGTTTCTAGGAAGGTTACCTGGTGGTTTATAACTCTAAGCATTGGCCAGTTGTCCAATTTGATTCTCCAGTGCTTTAATAGAAGCAGATTGACTTTGAATTAATGCTACTTGGGATTGAAACAAAGTATCATACCTAGCTGCTTGAGAGTCGTGTTTTGCTTCTATCTTTTTCAAGTGGGTCAGCACTTCTGTTATTCCTGTTTCTTTGTCATACTTCTGGCCTTTGTTCTGCTGTTGGAATCCGGGTGGTGGATTGTTCATTTGCCCTGAATTATTGTTCCATGCGAAATTGGGATGATTCCTCCACCATGGGTTGTAGGTGTTGGAATATGGATTGTTCCCCTGTCTATTGAAATTATTGACATAATTCACCATCTCTTTATGTTGGTTTAGCTCTGGTGCTCCTCCATACGGTGAACTTGTGGATCCAGTATTAACTTGCATGCTGAGAGTTTCCATGAATTTACATATCTGATCCAGCTTGGCATTCACTGCAGTGTTGGCTCCAACTTCATAAATTCCAGTAATTCGTTGGATCAAGCTCCTTTCTGTTGGCCACAAGGAATTTTTGTTGGCTATTTCTTCAATTAGGCCTCATACTTGATCTTCTCATTTTGCCATTAGTGCTCCTCTAGCAGCAGCATCAATTGTGGTTCTCATTATTCCAGAAATTCCATTGTAAAAGGTTTGAACTTGTAGCCATTTTGCAATCTCATGGTGATGACATTTCCGGAGTAAATCTTTGAATCTTTCCCAAGCTTCGCAGAGAGATTCTGAATCTTGTTGCACAAAGGATGTGATGTCATTCCTCAATTTTTCTATTCTGGCTGGTGGATAGTACTTTGCAAGGAATTTGGTGGCTAGAGTGTTCCAAGTTGTGATGGAACCTGCTGATAATGAATGTAGCCAAGCCTTAGCTCTGTCTTTCAAGGAATATGGAAAAATTCGCAGTCTCATTGCTTCTTCTGATGCTTTGTTGCAATTGAAAGTGCCGCAAACTTCCAGGAAGTTGCTGATGTGGGCATTAGGATCTTCTGTTGCATTCCCCTCAAACTGTACTGACTGCTGAATCATCTGAATGCATGTTTTGATGTCACACGCATTTTCTGGTAAGGGAGGAAGTACAATACATGAAATGAAGCTGTCAACCACCGGAATAGTTATGTCTCGAATGGGAATTGGTGGTGCAACTTCCAAAGGTTCAGGTTCCATGTTGATCAATGCTTCTTGGCCTTCTCGCATTTCCCTTCTCAACTGTCTGATGGTTCTTTCAATTTCAGGGTCAAGCGGATGAATTTCAAAGCTTCTGGTTCATCTCATGTAGTGTCTAAGAACCTGAAACATAAGAAAACAGAAGTAATAAGTAAAAAGAAATTATATACAAGTAATGGTATCTAACCCCAAAATTAATAGTGAAAGATAAATATGTCCCCGGCAACGGCGCCAAAAACTTGACCGGTGCAATCACACGCGTATAACACAAGCGCACGTGTCGTTCAAGTAGTATAAAAAGTATCGATCCCACGAGAACTTAAAACCTTTTGTTATCAATTTATGAAGTTAAATGTTTACAAGTATCTAATGGATTGATTGTTTGATTGGGTGGTGACTTTAAACTTAAAACATAAAATAAAATTGTGCAAAAGGAAATTGAGGAAAATTCAATATTATTAAACTATTCAGAGTTGTGAATCTTTCCAATATCTTTTTAAAAGATGAAGTGGTTACTTTACGTTTGTGTAATATATCGGTTTATTAACCTGGAACACGAAATTATACAAAAGCCTCTTCTGATGGTCAGATACAAATACCCAGTGTAACTTAATTAATCATATTCCTATGTCAACCAAGTTATCTGAATTCATTAAGATTAAGTTCCAATTATGGTTACCCCCGCCCGACAGGTATATTCCTATCCTGAAAGGAAATCTATTAAAGGGTTATCTATCCTCAAGGAAGATCGTGGGCTATTGAGTCTAGGGTTTAAACCTAAAATCCCTTTTCCAAGTTCATTTCAAGTTTACCGAATCAATCTTATCAATGGACAGTTAACAAGAAGCATTAAGACTAAGGCTCAATAAATAAACCTTTATATTACCCAAACCATAAAATAACCCCTTATTAACCGGTGATATTGGAATTCATCACAACCCCAGATAACTGACTTAGTTACGACACATATTTACGGGCAATAAAAGATTACATAAAATAAAAGACATAAAGTAAATTGCTAGAAATTAAATACTGAAAAGTAAATGACGGAAAATAAATGCTGAAAATTAAATACTGAAAATTAAATGCTGAAAAGTAAATGCTGAAAGTAAATTACTGAAAAGTAAATGCTGAAAATAAATTGCTGAAAAGTAAATAAAGTAAAAGTACAATAAAAGAAAATACTGAGGTAAAATGATCCACTTTTATTACTTCTATTTTAGATATCTCCCTTAATATAATATATTAACTTTGGATGATAATTACCAACCAGCCATATAGGCGGTATCCAGATTAAGTCAAATTAATAATTAATTACCAACCGACCAATCAGGCGGTATCCATTTTAGTCAAGTTAAAACCAATTTCAATATTTACCAACCGACCATAAGACGGTATCCTCATTAAGTCACGTTTTAACTAGTTTATATATTATATTTAAGGGAGATTAATCTAAATATTAGTAATAAAAGTTTTATCTTTTACCCAAGTAAGGGGGAGTTACCTCCTAATTACTGAAAAGTAAATTGCTGAAAAGTAAAGAAATGAAAGTATTATGCGTAAAAGTAAATTGCAGAAAGTAAATACTGAAAAGTAAAGAAAAAAAATGCGAAAGCTGAAATTAAATACTGAAAGCTGTAAATAAACAAGCAAGATACAATATTCTTAGTATTGTTAAGGAATTACATAGAAGAAGGTATGAATTTATAAATGAAATGGCTTGGTATTTATAGGTAAAATTTTGCCTCCATCAAACCATTCACTAAATCCATTATTAATTGCTCCACCAAATCCATTATTAATTGCTCCACTAATTGCTTCACTAAATCCATTATTAATTTCTATCATGTTGGGTGGGAGTTTGACTATTTTTATTTTTTATTTATTTATTTGCTTTGAAAATGACTTTAATAATTACGCATAACACACTTTCGGATGTTTCATCCATTTCGGTTATGAAATCTTCAGAATTCGAAATTATTTTGCTTTTCACAGTTGTATATCTTTGAGTCTTCTTTAATCTGGACATGAAGCAGCTCAATCCGATATCGGAGTAACAAGTTATGCCCAAAATACGACAGTTACGCAAAACTGGAATTTCCAAAACTGCACTTCGTTAGAACGCCCTTTCAAGTTTCCAATCTCCAAAATTAATATATCAAGTCCAATTTTTGCCCTTATTTGACCCACATTTCATCCTAAATGATTTCATTGAGTCCCAGTATTATTTTATCTGCAAAATAAACTAAAACACATCAAAACGTTCATCAAACCCAAGAAACTAAACAAAATATTAAGTAAAAGTGGCCTTAAATATTGATATATTTTCCCCTCATCAGCTTTCTATCACCAAGATTTCAACATTAATACTTTATCTTGTAAGGAATCCCTTTGTAACACCTATTTTTACATAATGGATGATGTTGTAAGTCCTTCCCTGATGTAGTCCCAATAGGCTGAACCACATAAATTTCTTGTGTTTTTTATGTTTATATATGTTCTTATCAACTTGTAATCTGGGAGAGGAACGCCCTTTTGGGCCTCCCTTAGGCTCCCTTGGATCCTCCATTCAGGGCATTATTAGAGGATTTCAAGGCTTATTTTCAGCCTCCTTTGAGCTCCCTTCGAGGTCTCATACACAATTTTATATAAATATTCCCACTGAACATATGTAAGAACCTCCTCTAGAGCACCATAGGGCTCTTTCAGCGCTAGAAGACTCGTCAGGGCTCCCCATATCCCTATCTCGAGGGCTTACCAGGCTCTATCCGCTCTTCGATCGAATCGCATTTAAAGAGGATTATCCATTCATTATTGCGGTCTGGTTCCTCTAGGACAGACTAGCCATAGACTCAGCCGGCAATAGTTGGCACTATCTGTGGGGACCAAATAAAAAAACTTGTCTACCCTACATTTTCTTCCCTAAAAATTCAATCTTTTTTCCGGTTTCCAAAACTATCCCAATTTTTGTTTTCATTGGGAGATATATTTAGATGTGAAAAACTCAAACTCTACAATTTGAGGGAAATTAAATTCCACTGCAATTTATATTATTTCCCCATTTATGTCTTTTCATCTCCCATTCTTTTCATGCAACAAAATATGACTTTAAAATAAGGAGACCTTACTGTGAAATATTTTTTCTTCTACTTTGGTCATGTTATCTTAAGTGAACATAAATTTTGAATGCATTGTTTTTTTATATCCCCTGTGAATTATTGCAGTGTTCATTTGCAATCATTTTAGTTTTCTAAGCTTATTTTAATGGCACGTCTAATAGAGAATATAGTGGCCAGGCCAGGTCAGGCCATTCATGATCAATCATACATGCATTCATTGTTTCTTAATTTTGATTTTTAATGATTTTATCAAAACAAATTCTCATGTATTGATGCATCAATCCAATGACAAGTCACACCCATGTATGAGTGTGTTTGCCAATGGTCACTCCAAATATCAGAACATATAGAAATACGACATTTCATCTCTTTAAATATTTCATTTAAAATAATTTTATCATCTTTATATAATTTAAAAATATGACGTTTTGTTGTTTCGAGTCAATTTACATGCAGAATGATTTAAAGCATTATGCACGTAATTAGTAAAATGAAGTTTTTCACCAAAATTTAAATAAAGATGTGCCATATAAGTTAATTTCACAATTCTTCTCTATTTTTTTGCATCAGAATATTTAAATAAATCTACAGCACTCGTACCTCTACTAGATGATGCATACCTGATCATTTGAGTTTGCGTCGTATCAATTCCAAGTTCAACCGGATGATGTATTTCCATGTGCTTGATCATATTGCCGTATCCACCAGAAAATTTGTAGGAAACCCCACAATAGTTGCAAATCGCTCTTGAACAGTCATCGTTTAATTTTTCTAAATGAAAATGAATTTTGAAAACATCCGAGGAACGAGCCTTAACTTCTCTTCTCCGTGATTGTGCATCGACACTAGGGCCGCTCTCTTGGGTTGGCATATTTGACATGATGTTCTCAGATGAGCTTGTCATTTTTCGTTTAAGAAATAAGTAAAAAAAATAAGAAAATTGACTAATTGCGAATGATATTAACTAATTGAATTGAGATTGAGAATAAGAGAATTGTAGGATCAAATGGCCCAACAAGTTCACATCTCATGGCAAGGAGCCCAACTAAATCCAAATGGTAATGTTCCGAACACAAGCACAAAGTGGCCCACTAACACTTAGAAGCCTTTGGCCCGATCGTCATAAAATACGTTCTTGTCCCAATTTAAATGGCCCAACAAGCCCATATTCCATGACAAATGGTCCAAATGGATCCAAATGGCGATGTTCCCAAACACAAGCATAAAAGAAAGATAATGCAAACACAAAACAATAATTTCTACAGAATGGCCCATCAATATTTCAGAAGCCTTGGGTCCAATGGTCATAAGGTACGAACTCGCCCCAGTTTAAATGGCCCAGCAAGTCCGCATTTCTGACAATGGTCCAACTGCATCCAAATGAGGATGGTCCACAAGCTCATACTCAAGGAAATAATTGTTACTTTAACCATACAATCCCGGTCTATGGCTGGGTTCGCAGGAGTGTAGACAAAGGCTCTCATCGGCAAAGGATGGCCCACAACTAGGTCTCCCCAATCAAGGGTTCGAGCAACCAAGTGAGCGCATTCTTTTTTATACACTAAGGTACGTGCCAATGAGCTATGGTGTGTGACTGACTATCAAATGGATTTCCCGTTGTAGATTCCCCAGAGGGAAGGTGGAGCGAGGCTCACTTAAATACCCAAGCCTCTTAGGCTCTTATCGCTTGGTGTCAGGAATAAACAACGAGTCCTCCAAATTAGTCCATCACAATAGGCTACGAGTAGATGGCTATATAGGTGCCTTCACAGCTTTTCCTCTAGAAAGGTAGTGAATGAAGGAAGACACCAAACCATTACCTAGCCTAAAAAATGCCTTTAATTAAACCCTCATTTCCTCCACTATAGACACGGTCAATTAAAACATAAATCCAAACATTACAAAAGACAATATTTCGGGGCCGATTCTCTATCCCCAGTGCAGTCGCCAGACTGTGGGACACAGAAACTGGACGACGCATGCTGTCCCGGGCTCGCGGCCCGGTTGGGAGTACGGAGTAGCCACGGGGGACTAAACCGGAGAATAATGGAGTCGCCACCATGTGCGAACGGGAAAATGAGATTTAAGGCGGCACTCACCCCTCGCAAGGGAAGACCATCAAACCGTTGGGTTCGGAATGGTCCTGTTAGACATTGTGTCCCATAGCGTCACTGTTTGTAAATGATATTGTATTATTGTACAAAATTAACTATGTAATAATGAAATTGCCTTTTGCCATTTTGTAAATATTATTTACTTTGATATATAAATGGCGAAAGTCCATATGATTAGTACTGGATTGAGATGATATGAGACAGTATCAATCCATAAATGTTTAATCATTAAATATCCCTAGCCGTAGTATTATCGAGACTGGACATCGATAATGCGGAATAGACTAGTATTGCGCTTGTGCACGTTGTGAGGGCACAACGCATAGTTCTCATATATTTAAGTATTGGATACTTATGCAAGTGCGATAGGAGGTTGTGTTTTACCGATGGTACGGAAAATAGCTTCGCTCTGGATAGACCCCGCGGAATCCCATTGGTAGTATGTCTAGGTGTCTATGGGAGGCCGCATCAGGGTAGGTGTATATGGTCTTAACCTGAGACTTACATCGCTAGTACTTGCGACAATCGGTAAACTTGGTTTTGGTGGTTGGGGACCTTAACCGGTTCTGTGTACACCTCTTCTGGGTTTATCGAGAATCGTAGTGTACTGGATGTGATGTCAAGATGGAAGTATCGCTTCAGACATATGGAGGTGATGATCACGCAGGACACAGAACTAGTACTCTATAAAAGGTTGCAACCGTCGGGACAATATGACTAGGTCAGGATTGTCCGATTTAAAGAGACTAGTTGCTTGATGTCCGATATATGTTTCGTACGGGGCAGACACATCTCCAGCCCCAGGCCTAGCATGTGATCATCCGATACTGGATCGATGTACGCAATACTACGGTATACTACGCTTGATATAGATCTTATATTCCTATAAGAATATTTCTGGAGAATTGGGTAGGCATGGCGCTTTGCTAGAAGCCAACCTTGTCTTGTGAATCGGCAAGAACGTAGTACGAGGTACGTGCGTGTTCGGATTATCCGACGACCGTATTTACTGCCAACATATCCAGAGATCTCTTGGGTCGCTTCCTGAAGATTCACCTATGATATTTGATTCGAACTTAATTAATCGTGGATTAATTGCGGAGAAACTTTATTTCGGATAAAGTGCCTTATTTAGAGAGAGAGAACGATTAATTGGAATTAATCAGTAAAATTATTATATTCGATATAATAATTGAAATTCGATTTCGACGCGAAATTAAAATTAGATTTTAATTCGGGCATACGAGTTAATTTAGAATTAATTCGTTAGCGACGTAAATAATAATTTCGCTAGGCGCGATTATTTATTTAAATTCGATTTAATTAACGTCGCGACACAAGTTCGGTATTTCGGAAATATCGAACCCGAACGCGTGAGTGCACGTGGCCCACTTTCATTTGGAAACGTGTGGGGCCCACATGACACATGTCATTATATGTATTATTTTATTGATAATGCATTGCATGGTGATAGTGTATAATACACTCAATTGTTATGCATGGAATTTGAGTGTTTTGACACTCTAAGCCTTTGCATGGTTTGTGTCATAGATTTATTATTATTTATAAATATGATGGCATAAATATAAATTGATTTTTGGTATCAAAATCAACATGAAAATCTCTCTTCTCTCTCTCACATTGCCGAAAACTGCATGCATTTTTTTGGTCTTCATCTTCTTCATTTTGGTTGCCAAAAAGCTTGAAGATGTAGTGGTTGTTTGAACATCTCCTCACATGCAAGGCTAGCACCTTCAGGGATTCAAAAGAGTGATAGGGAAACCATCATAGAGCA
>SKCR01032606.1:0-33002 GCA_019454045.1 Zanthoxylum bungeanum | reverse complement strand
TCAAAGAAATGTTTCAAAAGCACTTAAAGTATGAGTGATTTCACACAGATGTTCTGATTCAGTTTCTTATTTTGTAGTTCCACTCACTGAGATCCTCAAGACTTACCCCCAACACTTCCCAGTTCTTTTGCAGGATTCATTTTTCGGTGAGCCATGTATCGCTTTTGGAGATCCAATTTGAGGATAAGTGTTATGCTGCAGTCACTAGTCATCTGGTCCACCTTACCAGATTTATGTTCATGTAGAATATAGTTTTTGGATGTCGTTTTGTTGTATCATTGACTTGTGATTGATGTTGTATACATATTATAAATATTTTCAGACATGTATATATGCATACGTTTGGTTTCATGATCTCACAATTAAGTTTATTTAAATTATTAAGTTGCATGTGTGATTGAATAAGCATGGCATAACATTAAGATAAGAGTAAAAGTTCTAGTACATGAGTTAGAGGCTTAAGCGACAGTGAGATCTGTCACTTGCCGGTAACATTCTCGTATTGGGGATGTTACATAATATCTCATAAAATAATATTCTAACTTATTTACATAACCGAATATTTTTCTTAATGTTTATCTATTAGTCAATGACACTACCAGTTGTATTAAAATATGTAATAATTATTTATATAGAACAAATAACTATCCAATAGTTGCAAGTTCTGATATCAAATATCAAATATCAAAACAATCATTCAACAATATTTTAAATACCTAGACGAGAGATCTGGTATCCAATACCTATAGTTGTCGTATTGTGAAAATCGATATTTTCTACACACAACTATACGCATATTCTTTCTTTAGCTTTATTATTTACTTTCAACTATTTACAACATTTGGAAATAATTGAAAAGCAAATAGTGTCTGACACGTGACCTCTAAATGTCACTAAAACCAAGAAACGTCATTATTAGATAAACAAATACCTAATGGGTTTTTCTTAATGCCAGTGAAGAATCTCGAGCATGAACAAATTCATGTCAATATTTACTGCATAAGAAACTATTCTATCTAGAATGATTATATCATAGTCTATTATAATCTAGAACCTATTCTAGAAATCTGCAACCATAATTGAAGTCAGAAAACATATAAAATATGTATGCAGTTGATAAAAGTTAATTCTATCTAAATAATAGAATAAGGAAAAAAAAACATAAGCGATAATTTTCATAATATTACACAATGCATTAGTTATGGATTTTTAACCTAGCAGTGTCTCCCACCACTTTACGTAATGCCGTAATCCCCAACGGAAAATGAGAATTCAATAATTAAATCAAATTCCATAATAGGAAGTGGACCCCATAAATACACTTCGACTCACAGATTTGGCACGTTCTCGCCTAGGTATATTCACGGGTAGACAACTCATTGTCAATCACACTCGCTGTGACTTATGATTTTTTCCTGACCGTTTCTTGTTGTGACAACTTTGGCATGTTCACATGAGGCGTATCAAGGCTTCACTTGTCAATGATAAACTCAAGCTACTGATGTAGTCCTGACCGCTTTGGCACGTTCAGGATTTCCATTTTCACTTGAATTTGTCTCTTATCATATAAGTTCTACTGGCGCAAATGAACTACCTTCAACCATAACTACACAGCTTTGGCACGTTACAGTCATAACATCATGAAAAGATTTATATCCGTATTGACAAGGCGGATAAAGAAACAAGTATTCCTAATATTAGTCACTTTATAAAACCTTATTTAACGGGGATTTTCCTAAAAGATGTAATTCACATTATTTAATCAAATTAAATAAATAAATGCATGTAAAAAGTAAAGTTTAGATTAAATATCAAATTTAAAGGGCTAACCATATCATAGGTACAGAATTAGACTCGCTCTGATACCATTTTGTTGTGGTTTTATCAGGGTGGCGCAGCGGAAGGAGCGCAGTTCGGGCAAAATCGTAGTTTAATTTTTTTTTAACTTACTAATAAATTATTCAATATCCAATATTAATAATCCATTCACATTTCACGTAAAAATATTTATTTGATATCATATAACGACATAAATAATATAAAAACACCGCGAAACGTTTGCGAAAACGTTTTTCCATAAAATAGCATAAAACGCGTTTCCTGCCGAACCGACCAACCAATGCACATGAGAACTGCCCATGTCAGCCCCAAAAACTTTGGTACAGTTTGTGGGCTTCCCGAACAGTGACAAGTTCATTTTTTGGGCAGCCGTTACCCAGTAACGCTGTTTTTCGCCGTTTTCGCGTATTTTCACTCCGAATCAATTTTCGGTAATTATTTTATTGGGCAATTAAAATAAATTTATTTTTTTAATTACACGATACATAAAATTTGAAGTTTTAAACCAAGAAATCAAATTTCTTATAATTACCGAATTGACCCCATAACTTTGCATTTTCATCACTTTGGTCCTAAAATTGTCAAATACATATTTAAGTGATTCCAAATCATTCCCAAATGATTTATACATGTCTAATACATGAAAATATAAATTGCAACACAAAATCCAAATTTTTGTCAAATTGTCGAGAAGCCCCAAATTTTTCCAGGTTCTGCATTTTTGTCATTTCTTGTTCAAAACAAGTCAAGATCAAATCTAATCAATCTCAAAATTAATATACATCATATATATACATCATAATACACCACATATATGAAAAGCCCCAAATTTTGAAAGGGTTATGAACCCTAATTTTACAATTTCTTCAAATTGACAAAATACACCAAATTAAACAAATTCAATACTTTAATCCAATCTTTACCACACCAAACAAGTCTCACCATCATGAAACAACTCAAGAAAATTCTAGGTCATCAATAAGTGGCTTAGCAACTCTAGAATGGCAACTTGATTAATAATTAATCAAAAGAATGATTAATAACCATTTATAATCCAACAAGTTTCCAATAAATTACTTTACATAAGTAAAGAGTAGAGAAAATTCTAAGCAACACATATTGAAGCTTAGAAACATAGAAATAATTTTCAAGTTGAGGAAAATAAGAAAATACTTATAAAATCAAAAATTCCCCAAGTTTTTCTCTTTTGTTCTTCAACTTTCTCTCAAACTTTACTTACTAAAATATATTGTAACTTGTGTAATGAAAATCCAAATGAAAAACAAAACTCTTTTATTTTTCAACCATTGGCCGAAACTTGTCAAAGAAAATATCAAGATATTTTAATTTTTGTTTCAACAAATTAAATGGTAATGACTTTAAGTTTACTTGTTTCAAATGTTAACATTTATCATAAAGTAAACTTTACAAGTGAACCAATAAAATCATGCCATTTCCTAACATTAATCATGGCAAAGATATTTATTTTTCAATTAGTTTAATTATTTAACAATTAAATAATTAAATACAAATATCTTAAATATATGTATTATATTTACATTAAATATCTCAAATACATATATTAATGATATATGTCAAATATCTCAATTTAATAATTAATTAATGTGTATTTAATAATATCAAATATTAAATATAAATACACATTAATTAGGAAATGACCATTAGGTTTCTTCGCATGTATTTTTCGTTTAACCGTTAAACGAGTTATAAATAATCATTATTATTCATAAAAGTTTCTCTAGTGCCCTACGAGTATATTTCATTAAAGAGACTCTCTAGATTCAGACATATCCGTCACGAAATCAAATTTCATGTCCATAATTCACCCACCTGTAAATTATGACGACCACGAATAAACTCGCTAAATCATACAGGTCGAGGTCATTGCATACGTTTAATCCATCCGTCACAGGTATCCGGATTATCCCACAGATATAGATATAAACGTCAAATCTCTATAGGTATAATCTTGTCGACGTATCTATTAGCAATCTTCTAAATAAAACTCGAAACTTACTTCCATAAGAATACCACGGCCATAGATTTAACAGATTGTTAATCATGTAATGAATACCTATGCCCTATACACAGGACTGACAAATCCTATCTTGATACACACAGGATATCATGAGCATGAGTCCACACCCAACGAATAGGTGGAGGTCTGATCTATATAGATCGGTGACGTGAATACCATCCAAGTGTGGAGGATAACTCATTTATCCACAGTGGTATCTCAAGTCAAAGAATCACTATACTACTCAACCCAAGAAGATTCACATTGACGTTGGTGTACCATATATTAGGTAATTTTCGGTGAGTTGTTCATTGTTTATCAAATAAACACCTACACGTCTATACGAGTCTCCCGAGACTCATGGTTCATTAGGATAAACTATCAGACCAAGTCCGATATACGACATATATTTGTAACGACCTGTAGTTTTTACTATTGTGTACCGTGGTAATGTTACGTACGCTACGAAGGCATATAAATAAATTATGACGGGACTCAAATATACTCATGAAATGACTTTAAGAACGATCGGTTAATTCCTCGAAGTCTCGGGACGGAACTGTACTGTGTTTCTTTTGGTCAAT
The DNA here is from genome assembly GCA_019454045.1 of Zanthoxylum bungeanum. NCBI lineage: Eukaryota > Viridiplantae > Streptophyta > Magnoliopsida > Sapindales > Rutaceae > Zanthoxylum > Zanthoxylum bungeanum. The sequence goes on along the minus strand of SKCR01032606.1, from coordinate 28,541 downwards.
CCATGGTATTTAGGGCCTAACGTTTTCGTATGAACTCCGATTGTTATGAATTTTATATCGTCAGAAATCTGAGATTAAGACCTACAATTTCTGTGTTGAATATTTTCCCAAATTCGGACCAAAAACTGATCAAAAAGGCAAGTCAAAATCCTGATGAATAGTGATTTCGGGGTCAAAATGGAAGAATCTCAAATCTTCTACATTTTTCCACCGTTTTCTCCATTTTTCCAAATAAAAAAAAGACCCTAGTATATAAGGGCATACTATTCACAAATACACAAATTGGAAGCAAAAATAAGAAATGAAGAGGGGTATTGCCGAGAGAGAAAGAGAGGGAAAGAATAAGAAGAAGAAGAAAGAAAAGAAGAAGAAGAAAGAAAATAGAAGGAGAAAGAAAAGAAGAAGAAGAAGGATAAAGAAGTAAGAGGCAAAGAATGGAGGAGCTTGGCAACTATGGAGATTTGGGAAATCAAGAGGAAAATGTGAGAAACCCATAACCTAAATTTTACTTAAATGATAAGTTAGATGATTTGATGCTTGTGTTGTGTTGTGAACATGGACATGATGATGATTGTATGATTTTTGTTTTGAAACAATGGAAATATTGATAAATCCCAATTCTTTAAGTTTGGGTATGATTTGGTGAAGTGCATATAAAAGATTAAAAATTGATTATTGATGTAATGGAAGATTGATGTATGTTAAATGAAGTGTATGATGATGTATTGTATATTGATTTGTAGTATGGAAGCATTGATATGGAGTGGATTTGGATGTTTTGAGCTTTAGATGAACTTGGAGAAGGAAATCTGAATCCTGGAAACCCAGGTTGCGTCGCGACACCGAAGAACTTTGCGTCGCAACGCAAGAGGAAAATGATGACATGATTCAGGGTGTTACGCGTCGCGACGCGAGACACATAATTTTCCCAAAATCAGTTTTAAACCCCCCAGTTCCACCCTAGCGCGTTGGAGACCACCCTTGGGGTCTCGTATCAATTCATATACATATCTTACATCAAGATATAATTGTGACAAGCCTCGTATGTAAAACCTATTAACGAACCGTTAAGCTTAGTTAGATATCAAGGTTTATTTTACTATATATATATATATACACTAATCAAGTTCCTGATCCTAGATTATCCTCAGGAATCGCAACTCTCTTCGGTAATGGATCCAGTACCAGCCAGATTCCAAAATAGTGAGTGGACACCTTTTTCTTCAAGTTGATTTTTTTATTGATTTATTTTGTTCTTTATAAATTGAGACTTACTTTTTCAGCACATAGGGCGTTAGCCATTATTTATTTACAGTTATTTTTCAGATAATAGTGATTTATAAAGGAATTTTTTTTCAAACCTAAGTTTTATATTTTCCGGGGCATGAGGGAAAAACTCACCCCAGTATGTAACTTGAGACAATATGGAATTCACGGACAGAGAACATGTGCACATGTAGAAGACTGGGTGGACGGCGATACGTAACGCCCCCAGATCCTAGTTCAGGACTAGGGATGACAGATGCCCCAAAATCCTGGTTTCAGAGCCTATAGGGTAGCATAGATCTGCACCCCCAGTTCTAGTTCAGTGGCTTGGGGGACGGTGATACGTAATGCCCTAAGACCACCAGTTTCAGAGACAGTAGTGACATGCTTTGGGGGACGATGATACGTAACGCCCCAAAGTCATGGATTTGCACTGCTGGCTACAGTTAGGCGTATAGGGGGACGGCGATACGTAACACTTTCATACGTCAAGTTTTTCATATAGAGACACAGTTTTCAGAAAGAGTTTTCAGAGTTTTCCAAAAACAACAGTTTTATAAGAGATTTTTAGAAAGAAATTCAGAGTTTTAAGACAAAAACCAGTTTTCTCATAGAGCTGTCTCATGAGTTTTCGGTTTTAGAGCTAAATATTTTATAACAGTTTTTCATTTTTCGTTCACTCACTTAGATCGTACAGCGATCTAACCCCACACTCACAGTGTTTGTTTTGTAGGTATTCCTGGAGGACGAGCTCGAGAGGACGGATACTGATGACAGTCACCAGTGGGTCTGAGTCCACCATATCAGAGTCAGAGAGCATAAGAGTCCAGTCAGAGTCAAAATAAAAGTTATGTACCAGTTTCTAGTCATGTCGTAGTCGATGTAAATATACATGCTTTATGTATATCATTTTAAAGTTAAGCTTGTATGATAAGTTGTTGAGCTTGGGCTACGGTCATTTAATATTATATATTGCATATTGGAAATAAGAGTATCAGAAATTGAATAACAGTTATTAGAGTTAGAGGCTTATGGGGTTAGTACGGTCTACTCATACCGGTAACATCTCCTAGATCGGGGATGTTACAGTACTGGTCTCAGCGAATTTTATTAACCGACCCGTGTTAGTAAATCTTGACCAGGAACTTAATTTGATAATAGTGACACTTCCCAATGTCAATTACAAGCTACGTTGTAATTGTGCACTATATTATATATTATCCCGTCTTTGTCTAATGTATATATGATTTAGTTTCAATCTAATGAATTAGATCGAATATACATAATAAAATACAAGAGGTGCAACCATAAATAAGTAATATTATGGAAAAAAAGGTATTGCTCGTATTCATGAATCGAACATAAATACGATCCAGATTGGCGCTCCGAGCACCAACCCTAACACATGATTTGTATTTAAATATGGTTGGATGTATTTTTGGATACATAAAAATATTTACATCTAACTGTTTATTTTGAGTTTGATATATTTTGGATGCACAAATAGTTTTAGTGCAATAGGAATTGAAGAAATGTCAGTTTATGTTTAATTAGATATATTTTGGAACTCAAGTCAAACTCATATAATAGGAATGGAAGTATTTTGACATGCTTGTAATTTTATTTCATTCTTATACAAAAGCCAATCACAATGCCACATATAAGTACATTATCATTTTCAGTTTAACTTATATGGTTTGTAGTCTATTATTTATCTTTGTTATATCTTCCTTTTGCCTCAAATCTTGCTCATGTGTTCTTAGAGTTCCTTCACTTGCATATACTTCTACTGTATTATGGGTTTGGATTTCTTCTTTCGCCTAAAACCTACATTAGTTCAACCTGCATATCCAAAAAAACTTATTAGTGTTATGATTTGTAGTAGAAACTAAAGCCCATGCTTATACACCACATATGTAATATTTCGATTTTCAATTCACATCTTAGCTTTGTTAATGCAACGTCTATAATTGCCACTCGTGTGTCTACTTGAAGCCATTTGATTTGTGGATTTGATTGTGTTTGGAGTGTAATAGTAGAAAAATAAGAAGAAGATAGAATTTTGTTTGAGTAGTTGGGTTTTTCAATTTGTAATGGAGAGAGTGCATTGTTTAAATAAGGAAAATTTCCAATGGCTACTTCAGTTTAAACGGCTAGCAGTGTTAAATTGATAATTTTATTATTTAATGGAAACAAAAATGACATTTCAAATTATTAAATTGATTTATGGGTAAAATAGTCTTTTTACAAAGATTCTCTAACAAATGTTAACCTTTTTTAACGAAAAAATGGTCTTTTGACATAAAACAAAAAATAGAGGTGGTGTAGAGACATTGTCGCTGTGATGACCACTTGTATATACTCAAAATCAGAGGTGTTTCAGAGAAAATTTCCCTTTTATTAATAAATTGAATTGATGATGAGCATAATAAAAAAAATATATAAATCATGTTGGAGTTGGTGCTTGACTAATGGTAATGTCATTATGCATATTAGATTAATATATATAATTAAGTTGAGAATGACATCGACTTTAGAATAGTCATGTAGTAATACATGACACTAGGTGGTCAAACATTGTGATAGTATTATTATTATAAATTATTCTTAAAGTAAATATTCTTAGTCTTTGGTTTTGGAATACGGTCAAATTCCTATAACCTAAAAGACTAGCACATGTCGTATATTAGAACTGGAGTTCCAATGGTTTAACCCGATGTACCATGATCAAGGGAAGCTTGTATAGACATGTGGGTATTTATTGGAGCGAATACTGAATGACTCACAGGTTATTCCTAATAGTTGGAAGTACACACCACCGTCAATAGGAATCTTCTCGAGTTGAGTAGCATATATGATCCTTTGACTATATGATAGCATTGATTTTGTGTATGATGCTCTACACTTTTATGCCATTTATGTCAGTGTCCTTTCATGGTCTGACCGCTACATGTTCGTTGGGTATGGACAGATGCACTCGTCAGTCAAATGCGTATCAAGATAAGATCTGTAGGCCCGTATGTGTACTATAAGGGGTTTGTTGGACAATTATGACTCATATCATCACTATTTGTAAAAGACGTGGTAATTTTGTACAAATTAACTATGTGACAAAAGAAATTGTTATTTTATCATTTTGTAATTGGATTACTTGGATATATATAAATAATAAAAGTCCTTATGATTAGTTCCAGATTAATAAGATATGAGACAATATTAATCCATGAACGGTTTAATCATTAAACATCCATAGTCATAGTATTATCGAGACTGGACATCGATAAGGCGGAATAGACTAGTATTACACTTGTGCGCGTTATGGAAGCTTAACGGCATAATTCTCATATATTTAAGTATTAGATACTTATGCAAGTGTGATAGGAGGTTCTGTTAGTCGTTGGACCGGGAACAGCTTCGCTCTGGATAGACCCCTCGGAATCCCATTGGTAGTATGACTATGTGTCTATGAGAATCCAAATCAGGGTAGGTGTATGTGGTCTTAACCTGGACTTGCATCGCTAATACTTGCGACAATCAGTATATTTTGGTTTTGGTCGTCCGAAGCTTTAACAGGTTCTGTGTACGTCTCTTTTGGGTATACTGAGAATCGTAGTGTATTGGGTGTAATGTCAAAATGGGAGTATCACTTCACTCATATGGAGATGATGATCACGCTGGGATACAGAACTAATACTCTTAAATACTGCAGCTATCGGGATAGTATGACTAGGTCATGATTATCCAATTACAGAGACTAGTTTCTAGTGATCCGATATATTCTTCGTACGAGGAAGACACAATTCCAGCCCTAGGTCTAGCATGTGACATCCGATATTGGATCGTATTATGCAATACATAGTATACTATGCTTGAAACAGATTATATATTCCTCGTTGAATATTTCTGGAGAATTGGGTAGGCACGGTACTTTGTTAGAAACCAACAATGTCTTGTAAATCGGTAAGAATGTGGTACAGAGTATGCATGTGTTCGGATAGTCCGAAAACCATATTTACTGCCAACATATCCAGGATCTCTTGGGTCGCTTCCCAAAGATTCACCGATTACATTTGACTCGAAAAAAATAATCTGGGATTAATTATGAGAGAGAAAATTAATCTGGGATTAATTACGGTAATAATTTATCTGGGATAAAATTCGTCAAGAAGAGAGAACGTGATTAATTTGGAATTAATCGATTAAATAATATATTGGATATATTAATTGAAATTGGATTTCAATGCGGTATTAAAATTGAAATTTTAATTCGGACGAACGAATTAGTTTGGAATTAATTCATATGCAACTTTCGTAATAAGTTTGCTAGGCATTATTATTTAATTAAATTGGATTTAATTACGTCGCAACGGAAAATTCGTTTAATCGGATTAAATGAACTCGAGCCCAAAGTGTGTTGTGTAAGCAACTTGAATTTTGAATTTAAAGAGGTGGGACCCACAACTTACATCAAGTATTTGACTTGTGATGGAAGTAGTTGGGAAAAGTAATTAATTCATTTAATTCTCTCAACCACCAACTTTGGTAACACAACTTGCCTTTTTGAAAAGATATACACAACTTTGGAAGTCAACTTGGGTATTAGTTTTTGGAAAACAAAATATAAAAAAGCTCTCTCTTCCTCCTTCCTCTATTTGGCCGAATATTCATCTCATTGGAGTAGAAAAAAAAAATTTCTTTCAAATTTTGTTCATGCTAGCACTTTGGGAGTTAAAAAAAGGTGATAGGGAAACTCACCATTGATTTGGAATTCAATTTAAAGCTTAGAGCTTCCATACATCAAAGAAAGTTTTGAACTTCAAGCTCCAAGCTTTAAGTGTGCATTCCATTCCCATGGGTGGGTTTCCCTATCACCATCATATGACTCCTAATGTGTGCTAGCACTCGGAAAAATTTGCCGCAAATTCTTCCTTATTTATTCTTGTCATTCTCGGCATTTGCCAATTTTTAGAGAAGAAAAGGCCCTTGGCCGAGAGAGTGAAGAGAGGAGAAGAGAGAAGAGTTTTTGTGTTAGTTGGTTTTGATTTCCAAAATCAAATAAAACATATACCAAATTTTTGAATTTCCAAAGTCAAAAAAGGTACAAGCATTAAAGCCATCCAACCACCATCATCAATCACTCAAAAGTGACTAGTTGTCATATCACTCAAAGTGACTAGACATCACATCAATCAAAGTGACTAATGATTTGACGCTAGATGTGACTTGTGGGCCGCACTTGAATTCGAAATGCGAGTGGGCCCGCAAACACTCCCGGGCTCGGGTTCGCTAATTCCGAATTAACGAATTTTCTATTGCGACGTAATTAAATCAAATTCAATTAAATAATTATGCCTAGCAAAATTACTATTCACGTCGCTAACGAATTAAATCTAAATTAACTCGTTCGCCCGAATTAAAATCTAATTCAATTCCGCGTCGAAATCCAATTTCGTATAATATATCGAATATATTATTTTATCGATTAATTCCAAATTAACTGTTCTCTCTCTATAAATAATTAATATTTTATCCCAGATAAAATATCTCCGTAATTAATCCCATATTAATTTTCTCTCTCTTACAATTAACCCCAGATTAATAAAGTGCGAGTCATCCGTCATCAGTGAATCTTCGGGAAGCGACCCATGAGATCCCCAGATATGTTGGCAGTAAATCCGGTCGTCGGACTATCCGAATACGTATGTACCTAGTACTACGTTTTTACCGATTTACAAGACATAGTTGGCTTCTAACAAAGCACCGTGCCTACCCAATTCTCCAGAAATATTCTTAAAGAAATATGTGATCTATATCAGGCGTAGTATACGTAGAATTACGTATTACGATCCAGCATCGGATGTCACGTGCAAGGCCTGGGGCTGGAATTGTGTCTGCCGCGTACGAAACACATATCGGATCTCTGGTAACTAGTCTCTATAATCGGATAATCATGACCTAGTCATATTATCCTGATAGCTGCAGCATATAAGAGCACCAGTTTCGTATCCTTTGTGATCATCATCTCCACTATGACTGGAGTGATACTTCAATCTCGACATCACACCCAATACACTATGATTCTCAATATACCCATAAGAGGCGTACACAGAACCTGTTAATGCCCTGGACGACCAAAACCAAAGTATATTGATTGTCGCAAGTATTACGGTGCAAGTCTCAGGTAAAGACCAAATACACCTACCCTGATTCGGACTTCCATAGACACATAGTCATACTACCAATGGAATTCCGATGGGTCTATCCAGAGCGAAGCTGTTCCCGTACCATCGGTAAACACAACCTCCTATTACACTTGCATGAGTATCCAATACCAAAATATATGAGAACTATGTCGTTATGCTCCACAACGTGCACAAGTGTAATACTAGTCTTTTACGCATTATCGATGTCCACTCTCGATAATACTCCGACTAGGGATATTTAATTATTAAACCTTCGTGGATTGATACTGTCTCATATCATCTCAATCCGGAACTAATCATATGGACCTTTTATCATTTATACATCTAGGTAATCCAATTATAAATGATAAAAGGGCAATTTCCTTTGTCACATAATTAATTTGTATAACAACACCATGATCTGTACAAATAGTGATGCTAATTTTCCAACATCAAAGACCATTTGACAATTAATTAATATGTGTCAAATCAAATCTTGTATCAAATACAAATACATATTAATTATTAATTGATCGAAATGCTCATAATGCATGTATTTTCGTTTAACTGTTTAAATGACTCGAATTAACTCATTTAGTTCGGTAAAGTATTATGAATAATCTATATTATTCAGAACGCGTTGTCCAAGTGCTCAACAAGTACACTTCATATTGTGGGACTCTCTAAGTTTAGGTTTATCCGTCACAGAATCCAATTTCGTGTCCATAATCCACCCACTCATAAATTATGACGACCACAGATAATCTCGCTAAACTATGCAAGTTGAGGTCATTGCATATGTATAATCCCTCTGTCACAGGCTATCAATATTATACCGGGGATATAGATAAGAACGTCAAATCCCTAAGGTATAATATAATCGACTTTTAAATTTACAATCTCTAAATGCACTCGAAACTCGCTTATGAAGTATACCACGATCATGGATTTACTAGATCGCAAATACGTACATGATACATATGCCCTGTACACATGACTGACAAATTCTATCTGATACTCACAGGATATCATGAGCATCAGTCCACACCTAACGAACAGGCGGAGGTCTGATCTAAATAGATCGGTGATGTGACTGCCATCAAAGTTTGGAGGATATCTCATATATCCACAGTGGTATCTCAAGTCGAAGGACCACTATGCTACTCGACTCGAGAAGATTCCTATTGACGTTGGTGTACTATATATTAGGAAATCTTTGGTGAGTCGTTCAGTGTTTATCAAATAAACACCTACACGTCTATACAAGTCTCCCAATACTCATGGTTTATTGGGATAAACCATCGGAGCAAGTCTCGATATACGATATGTACTAGTCTCAACGGATTTTACTAACCGACTTGTGTTAGTAAATCTTGACCAGGAACTTTATTTGATAATATACTTCTAGTAGTGACACTTCCCAATGTCAATTACAAACTACTTTGTAAGTGCGAACTACAAATATATTATCGGGTCTTTGTCTAATAAATACATATCATTAAATCATATAGTTTCAATCTAATCGTAATTAGATCGAATATGTATATAAAAACAAGAACTATTACCATAAATAAGTAATATCATTTGATTCATAGTTTGGATTCAAAATTTACACATGTGAGTATTTAAAATAAATTTATATTTTTATAAAAATATTTGATATTTTGAAAAATATGATTTTATTCTATTACATGTGTTGATGTTGTTTTTGATGTTAAAAATTAAATTTTGGATGTTTGGAAGTATTTAGGGAAGGTTAGAAGCAATTACGGTTAAAAACCATATTTCCTTCAACTCTATATTTCCATAGAGTTGAAGGAAAACAAAGCTTTTGAAAATGAAATGGAAAAAAAATAAATAAAAAATGTGTGATCAGTATGCACAGGCGTGCGCGTACATTAGCGCGCAGTGCGCACATGCATTGTAGTGCGCGCGTCGTGCATGTGCATGTTGAAACTTATTTTTTCTTGTTATTGAGCTTCTGGACTCTAAATCAGCCCCGATTGTTTCTTATACACTCGTAATGAAATATATTATTTCATTAAATTATTTACAAATACATCTATACTTGATATCCATGGGTTAGACCCACTTTCACTGTGTGGGGCACCAATTCGACCCTAAGAGATCCACAACCGCCCCAACAAATCACACACCAAACATTAAATTAAAAAAGGGAAAATCATATTAGATGAGGTATGATACATGAATCATTTGAGGCCATTACACTTAATTATGAAACATTATTTCATTAAACTGAATAACATACATATAAGTATATTTTTATGGGTTATTTGTATGTTAATTTAGGATATTTTTCGATTTTATTGCATATATGACAAAATCATTTGTTCTTATTTTCTCACCAAAGTACTTAGGAATTTACGTTGTACATATGCAAATCACTTAAGATGCGTTTGGCATATTGTATTTGCATTAAGCTGTATTATATTATTAATTTTTCTTATATTTTACCTTATGCCTGCTTTAATTTCTCGAGCTTAATTAAAAACCTGCTTAAATTTGCCTTTTCTAATGAAGCTTATGTAATTTTTAATTAATAAAAGTTCTAATCAACTTTTAGGTGGACTTAATCCAATTTGACCAAATATGTATAATTAGGTGTGACTAATCACATTTGTCTACCAATTGATTAATTCATTGTCTATTACTTTGATTTAATCCGATTAAATCAAGTCAAATACCCATATTATTATATATTTTGTAATTACCAAAATATCATCCAATGGTAGAGATATTTATGAAAATACATCAAAATCATTGTGTGATTTTGGATTAATCCAATGGGTCAAGTAAATAATCAATGTTATCCAATAATGTTTAATTGCTTTGTTTGATAATTATAATATCAAATATTAGTTATTATCAAACATCATCGGCTATCCAAGTACTCAACGAGTACACTTCATATTACGGGATTCTCTAAATCTAGATACGTTCGTCATATAAGTCTATGTAATATGTACATAATTCGGCCACCTCCGAATTTGTGAAGAACACGAACGATCTTTCTGAACTATACAAGTCGAGGTCATCACATATTTTTAACAATCATTCCGTCGTAGGCTATCCGAGTAGTGCTTAGGAAATATAGATTACACTGTCAATTTTCTTAGACGCACATCTCATAATGTCGACATGTCCATGATTCTTTAAAACTAATCAGAACACCATTTCTGTATATGCGATCAACCCTAGGTGATCGCTTTGGCCAAAGTCTTAAGAAACGTAACTTACTCATATGGATACCTAAATCCCTTATGGTACACATACATGCATACATATCCTATCTTAATACACATTTAATTAACGGGCGCATCAGTTCACACCCAACGAACATCTAGTGGTCAGACCATGAAAAGTCTCTGACATATATGACATCAAAATATGGAGAATCACACACAAAATCAATATTATCCTATAGTCAAATGATCACATATGTTACTCGACTCGAAAAGATTTCTATTGATGGTGGTGTGCACTTCCAACTATTAGGAATCACTTGTGAGTCATTCAGTATTCGCTCCTACGAATACTCACATGAGTATTCCCTTACTCATGGTACATCGGATTAGACCATTGAAACTCCAATTCCAATATACGACATGTGCTAGTCTTTTAGGTTATAGGAATTCGATTGTATTCCAAAACCAACGACTATGAATACTTATTTTAAGAATAGTTTATAATAGTAATATAATCTCAATGTCGGACCATCATGTATCCAGTATTACTACATGACTATTCTAAAGTCGATGTCATTCTCAGCATATTTATATATCAAACTAATATGTATAATGACATTACTAATAACAAGGTTGAAATGAAAATATAGTTATTTTATTAATAAATAATAAAATATCATGTACAATACATTATTCGAATTGACGCTCCAAATACTAACTCCAACAATTTGGTACCATTCTATATTGTATTAAAATTATTTTTTTATTTCAATATTAATATTTTAATATTAATATTAATATGATTATATAAGAAAAATATATTTTTTTTAATTTTTAGTGTAATGTGTCATAATCTCACACTCCCTCATCATTCGTTAATGCAGTGTGGATTTTTTTTTTAAATCGTTGGAAACCACACCGCCAAACCACCATTTCCGGGCTTAAGCGGAGTAGGTAAAACCCCCGGCTTTCCTAAACTCTTAAAAGAAACACACTCCCTGGATTCGAACCGAGGACCTCAAAGTGAGATCCTGAACTCTACACCACCAAGTCACGCCCCTTGGGGATGCGGTGTGGACATCATTAAATAATAATGTACATAGTAGACAGATTGTTATCAAACATATGATTGCACTAATTGATGCAATATAAGGTGTTTAATGCACCATAATTCAATGCACCAAACACATCCTTAAGTCATATTTCTCTCATATACTCATCAATCAATGCTATAATTGTTTTCTTTTTAATTCAGATAAAAAAACAAATAAATAAATAAAAAGGCATAGAACGTCACATTCTCAACGTATGCCCACTTTTTTTGTTTGAATTTTAATATGATCACGGAATTATTACTGTGCAACTTTTGTATCTTTATTCTATGATCTGCATAAATTCTCGTTTTGTGCTTTGCTTTGCAATTCATGCAAAAGGAGATGAAAAATAAAAGAAGATTAGAAAAGAGGTTTGTGGGAACTGGGAAGGTAAGACCAAACAAAGTAAAGGTTCCTTTATGACTTTAACCTAGTTGAACAAACTTTATGTCATTTGAAAAAAAGGAACACTTGTGAGAATTAAATTGCTTTGCTACTTCCATCCATGGCCAAACGGTATTAAAATAATGCTGCAATGAATTGTAGCACATGGCCTCTCCGGATACAACGATTCCCCCCGTTAAAATTAAACGTCAATCCTTTTGACCTTCAATTCATGCGTTGTAATTTATAAATTACCAAAATAAAATTGTTGAAGGTGATTTTTTATCATCAGAAAGATTAAGTATCGAGGAGTGGCAGAATTGATAATTTACTTACTCAAAAATAGATAATAAGGGCCTAAAGACTTGGAGAGAGACCAAATTTGACAGAAAGACCCGATGACATAGCAGACTAGTTCTCCCGAGGGTCGAGTGTGTTGATGATGAAATAAGTTGGGATGCCGAACCGACATAGAGAATAAGTGTTGGATTTGGGTTCATTTGAGGATTTGTGAAAACGATCCGAGGGGTTCATGCTTAACAACCCGACCTGCCTGAAGAGGTCAGAGGGAGTTTTGACCAGTATCAACCACCTCGGTATGCTAACCCGAGGAATGGAGATAGGATCACATGCCACTCTATGCTTTAGTCAAGTGATGTACGCCCTAAAGTGAGAAGATACCATTCTAGAAGACTAATGATGACTATGGGAAAGCAGCGGTTCACCGTGAGAAGTATCCCCTGGCAGTCACTATAGGACTGGTGCAGTGGCAGAGCAGAGCCTCCATAGGCCGGTATAGTGATACGAAAAAAATTAATTTGATTGGCTGAATTGTGGGTAGTTGAGAAAAGTTGTTACTGCAATGATGACAGAGTGACATAAGCTGACATTATGGGCGGTGGAATAATGAATTTGGAAGCTTATATAAAAGAGGATTCTCTGGAATTGTAAAAGGAGAGGACTCTGAAAAAAGGGTTAGCAAAATTTGCATCTCAACACTTAGAGAGAAACCAAGAGCCAAAAATATAATGATAGATAGAGAAAATCGGTCGGTTGTTTGAATATTGAGAGAATTGTGACAGACTATTGTAAGACCCGAGGTGTTGTAAACTCTTTGTAAGTTCATTACCCTACTTGTAGTTTGGGTCGGTCTTGTCTCCGAGCAGTAATAAAACATACCCCCTTTCTCCCGTGAACGTAGGTTAAAGCCACTCTCTACCGAACCACGTAAATCATTGCCTCTGTGATTTATTTATCTGCCTACTGAGTTTGCATTTGGTTCCCTACTAACCAAACAAATTCACTCATGAAAGAGGCTTATTTGAGTAGTTAATTTCTCATATTACCATTTGAACGAAAAATAGCCGTCAACAAAAACACTTTCAAGAAATGCAATCATTCTTTTAGCCTTATAGTAGTTGATTTTAGACCTGGCCGGCGGTTCGGTTCCGGTTCGGAACCAAACCGAATCGGCCGGTTCCCGGTTCCACAAGTGTCGAACCAAATCGAACCGGGCGGTTTCGGTTCCGGTTCGAACTTTTTTTTTAATTATATAAAAAAACAAAAATAATTTAAAATTGTTAGGGTTCCGTTGGGGTAGGGTTCCTGTTGGAACCGTACGGTTCCGGTTGGAACAGTTGGAACCACTGGAACCGTTCGGTTCCAGTGGTTCCAACAGATTTGGTTGGGGGTCGAACCCTAACCGAACCGGTCCTTTACGGTTCCAGTTCCAGAACCGGAACCGTCCGATTCCAACCGATTCGATTCCGATTTCGAATCGGAACCGTGGCCGGGTCTAGTTGATTTGATTGTTTTAAATACAGATCGGATCGATGAATTAAAATATTTAATAAATTATTGATTCTACCAGAAAATCGACTGAAATTAAATAGTATTAAGATGGATCTCAATATTATGCTAATATGCGAGATTAAAAGGAAAAAAATTGATGCTTACATATATTTAGTACCGTTTGTATTTTAAATAATGTAATAAGTGGAATTTTATCATCTGATAGATGATTTATATAAGCGTATTAATAATAAACAAATAAAATCAAATAATATGTAACATATGTTAAATATATTAATGATAAAAAATAATGCTTTTCTAAATATGAAATATAAATGTATAAAATATTATAAAGAAAATATTCTACACATATCATCGTTGACTAACTACATATCCAACAAGTAATTACGCATCCCAAGTAATTGAAGTATAGAAACTAGAAAGTAAGCCATCGACTATATTATTCACCCATAAAATAGAAGAACACAGAGATCTCCTCCTATGGCAGTGGATACAACGAATTCTAAATAAAACGTGACTGTAAAAAGAAACAAAATACTAAAATTGAAAAAAAAAAAAAAAAACCCTCATAAAAATTACAAAGCAAAAACACTTCCAAGAAACAGAACCAGACTCAGAAACAATCCAACATTATTGGCTCTGATCGTGGACTGCCCGCCCTTATCGGCACCGGGACCACCGGCCGTCGGCGACGATGCAGGCGTCAAACTACCGGCTTTCTCAACCAAAGTCAAAGTCCCCGTAGCCTTAAGATTCGCCGGCTGAAACTCGTGCTTCACGGGATGTCCGTTGGTCACTTGGCCACCCACCTGCCACACTTGATTCAAAGTCTCCGCTTTCCCCGGAACTTTTAACTTACCGTATATAACGGTGGTCCCATTGGCACCGGATTCGGCCTTCAAGTCCCAGGTCTCGAAGGAGAGCTTGGATTCGGCGAGGTCTGAGTAGGATCTGATGTTGTAAGTCTTTACGGCGAGGGAGCCGTTAGATTTGAGTGCGATGAGTGCCTGGGAGCCAGCCATGCCCTTGGCCGTTGGATTGATGGCCCACGCGACCCAACCTTCGGGTTTTGCCGGCTTCGATACGAAAGCAATCGAGAGAGATGAATTGGTAGCGTTGTACGTGTAGTGGAGATAAGAGTTGAGAGTAGGGAGATCAAGGCACTTCTGGTAGAGGTTGTTGTTGGTGAGTTTCTGGGAGGTGCAGGTGAGGGAATGAGCCGGTGAGATTAGCATAACCCATATGGAAAACAATATCACGGTCACTGACAGGAGATTGAGAGATGCCATTGCTTTTAGAGAGAGAGAGAGAGAGAGAGAGAGAGAAATTGGGAGATGATGGTTTGGTGCCTGCTAGTGTGGCTGTGTGTTTTTGGACTTTTATTGGAGGATAACTTTATTATATAGACTATAGAGAGAGACGAGGGAGGTTAGAAACGACAACACGTCGTCGTTTTTGTAATGAAAGGAAACTAGCTGTTTTATACGTTTCGATTTTGTTATTTTCTTTAATTGGTTTTAAACAACTAAAAGTCTAAAATATACACGTAATGATGACGATCGAATTGTTTAACAACCATGTCTACATATTACTACCAGAAGAATTAAAAGGTAGGTTTTTACTGATATATTATTTAATTTATTAACGAAAATATACAAATAAATGAGATTAATAATGTTATAATTGGAGAAAGGGATGTCACATATAATGTGCTATTAACTATAAAATATTATGACTTTTTTTTTTTGGGAAACCCTACCACCAAACCACTCGATTCGGGCTTAAGCGGAGCAGCTAAAATCCTCGGCTGTCTCAAGCTCTTATAAAAAATACATTATCTGAACTCGAACTCAAGACCTAACAATCAAATCCTAATCCATTTACAACCAAACAACATCCTTTGGAGACTATAAAATATTATCATATTAATTATGAAAAATAAATCAACCAACTTCTAACACATGTCAACTAATAATTAGTGGTATATTAAATAAATTATGAATTAATCTAAATATGTAAATATAGTATTATTCGTAAGTCATTTATCTATGTTGATGGTGTTTTCAGGACCTATGTTATTTAAGGAGTACAGCAGGGGTAAAAAGGGTAATTACCTTCTTGGGCGAGATCATTAAAGCCGACCCGGCCACTATACAGTAAGAGACCGAGCATTTGATGATAGGTGACCGACCACTTGAGATCGGATGACCGGGCATTATCAGATCGACAACAACATTCTCAGTTCAAATGGCTATCATGACCGACCTCATGAAGACCGAGCACATGACGAGGCGTGCTCAGGAAGATAAAGCATCCTATTCTTGCGGAAAAGGGATAAGTTGTCATACTTTAATGGGGTAAAGTAATAAGTTAATATCCTAATAGGATAAAGGAAGTAAATGTAGTTTTGATTAGGAATCCTTAGGGTAAAAGAGAATAGTTTTGACTAGGAATCCTAATAGGAAAAGGAGACCATCTCCAATTGGGAATTCTTGTATAAATAGGAATCTGATTTCTTCACCATTATAAATAGGAGGGTAGAGTGAGTGTAGAAAGACAAGTTGAAGGCATCAAAAAATTAGTGATCAGAATCATCAAGCTCTGATTTGTAAAAACAAAGAAGAGACCCGAGAAGCGTATTTAGTAATAAAGAGTACCATCCCGTTCTTGTCCGTGGACGTAGGTCGGATCAAAAATCCACCGAACCACGTTAAATCTCCTTGTTGATTGGTGTGTTTGTCTGTCTTTTGCTAAATTTGCTTTTGGTCCCCCATAACCAAACAAATTCACTATTGAAGGAGGATTACCTCGGAGGTGATATTCCCATATTACCCTGAGACCAAAATCCGCCGTCAACAGTTGGCGCCGTCTGTGGGGATACCTACAAAAAGCAACTCGCGTAGTAAGACAAATGGCGGAAGGCGGAAACCAACAGTCATCAGGGAGCTCGGCTGCAGATTGGATGGAGAAGATCGAGGAAAACCTTAGGAAAGAAAGGGAAGAAAACCAAACTCTGCTGAAAGCCATAGTAGACCGGTTAGAAAGGATAGAAGGAGCACACAATGGAAAATTCGAGGCCGGGACTAGCCGACGAAGGAACGACATAGCAGAAGGAAAAAGAATTGTCGATACAAGTGAAGACGACAGACCCCGGAGGAGGGAACCCTACAGGGTGAGATCCGTGGTAGTGCAGAGAGATTCCCAGACCGAGGACACATGGGAGGGAGAAGATGACAAATCGTCACCAGACTCCTCCTACGATAGCCCTCACAACACCCGGAGAAGAGGAAAAGAATATAATGAAAAAATACGAGAAGATACCGACCCCGAGAAGCACCATTCCCGAGATAGCAGAAAGAAAAGAAACCACGGGGGCGGCATGGAACCAAAGACAACATCATGAAATCTTGGTTACGGGAGGAGCTGGTCAAATGAGGAGTATACCCCAATGCAAACAGAGGGGATGTCCAGGACGGCAAAGATGAGTCCCCCCTCACAGAAGAAATAAAATCAGAGAAATTCCCAAAAAGATTCAGCATGCCGACCATGACACCATACAAGGGCCATACCGATCCCAAAACCCACATTGAAGGTTTCGTCCTACTAATGGAGGTGCAAGGGGTAACAGGGGACGCCATCTGCAAAGTGTTCCCCCTAACTCTGGCCGGACCGGCCATTCTATGGTATAGAAGCCTAGCCCCAAGGAGCATCAGCAGCTTCGCACAACTGAGAAAGTCATTCATACGACACTTCAAGGGGGCCTGTGTCCCCAGAAAAACGATTGGAGAACTAAGACTTATGAAACAAGGAGACGATGAACCTTTGAAAATATTTATTGAAAGATACCATAATATGGTACTCGAAGTCGGAGGGTATGAATCCCCCGAAGCCCTGGAAAGCTTGAAGGGAGCCTTGAAAGTCGGGAGGCTATGGACCCACCTAAGGATCCAAGACACCCCGGACTACGCCACCGCCCTGGAGGTGGCCCGGAAATTCGTTCTATTAGAAAATGAGGAGAAAATATCCCGAAGAGGGAACACCATCAGAGAAAGAACCACAACGTAAGGGGACATGCCACGAATGGGTGCAGAGACCTGCGGGAGCAGGTGGAAGACTTGGTGAAAGAAGGCTATCTCAGTGTGTACATAGACCATTCGGTTTTTTAGGTCGACCAAGTTGATAGCGGAAGTCATCCGGTCGAATGCGTGGAATGCTGAGATGCAGAGAGGATGTATTAAGAAGAGCCTTGCTTGTAGTGACTCTTGTAGAGTTGCAAGAAAGGCAACAAATCCCAAAAAGGTCTGCTCTTGTACCGCCGAGACCGATGTCTCTTTTCGGCTCGGGTCTGCTCTTGTACCACCGAGACCGATGTTTCTTTCCGACTCGGGTCTGCTCTTGTATCGCCGAGACCGATGTCTCTTTTCGGCTCGGGGCTGGATTTCGTTCCGCCGAGGCCGCTTGTTTATTCAGCTCGGGGTCGGGTTACGTCCCACCGAGTCAGCTTCTTTGGACTGAGGATGTAACATTCCCCCAGAGCCAAGTCTCTCTTTTAGCTCGAGGTCCTCGAAAATATTCAGGGACATACTCGATGCATAGGATCCGTGAGAAGCATAGCACGGGGAGGGATGATACCCCTGTGGCGATTGCCTACTCCAGTGTTACCGAACATAAGGAGGAATATGCCCTTAATGTGTCGAGCACTCTTTGATCCTCACGTACCCGATGTAATGGATCCGTGGGAAAGCATAGCACGAGGGATAATGATGCCCCCGTGACGATTGCTAGCTCCAGTGATGCCGGACCTAAGGAGGAATGTGCCCTTAGTATCCCGGACACTCTTTGATCCATTCATCATCCGGATCCGCGAGAGACACAGCACGGGGATGCGTTGTGCCCCTGTGGCGTGTGCCTGCTCAAGCGTGGTAAGGAGGAGCCCTCATACAATACACAGGCTCCCCAGTGAACCGACGTGTAGAGGATGTGCCCTTACCATTTAAACGCTCTCTGATCCAAATCCTGGTTCGCCGGGACACTGAATTGAAAGATTCAGAATTGTGTTTTGGAGGCCTCGGACATGACGCTTTTTTGAGGCATCCATGTTGTTGTTTATACTTGCGAAACATTTTTATTTTGGGATAAGCGATAAGTCGCCCCCGCCTTTTAATTTTATTTTCCAGAGATTTATTTTTGTTTTTCACTGGTCTGGTAAGGGGACGCCCTTGCCAGATTCGGTAGGGTTTCAAAAGGTTGATTCACTTCCCTTCTGAATAAGTCCCACTTGATTAATCGGCTCGGGGCTGGATTCGTTCCGCCGAGGCCACTTGATTAATCGGCTCGGGGCTGGATTCGTAGACCACTTTACCTTTCTCAGCTCGGGGTCAGGGTATATCCCACCGAGTCAGCCCTTCGGACTGGGGACGTAACATTCCCCCAGGTCCAAGTGCCCTTCTCAGCTCGGGGTCGGGGTACGTCCCACCGAGTCAGCCCTTCGGACTGGGGACGTAACATTCCACCAGGTCCAAGTGCCTTTCTCAGCTCGGGGTCGGGGTACGTCCCACCGAGTCAGCCCTTCAGACTGGGGACGTAACATTCCCCCAGGTCCAAGTGCCTTTCTCAGCTCGGGGTCGGGGTACGTCCCACCGAGTCAGCCCTTCGGACTGGGGACGTAATATTCCCCCAGGTCCAAGTACATTTCTCAGCTCGGGGTCGGGGTACGTCCCACCGAGTCAGCCCTTCGGACTGGGGACATAACATTCCCCCAGGTCCAAGTACCTTTCTCAGCTCGGGGTCGGGGTACGTCCCACCGAGTCAGCCCTTCGGACTGGGGACGTAACATTCCCCCAGGTCCAAATGCCTTTCTCAGCTCGGGGTCGGGGTACGTCCCACCGAGTCAGCCCTTTGGACTGGGGACGTAACATTCCCCCAGGTCCAAGTGCCCTTCTCAGCTCGGGGTCGGGGTACGTCCCACCGAGTCAGCCCTTCGGACTGGGGACGTAACATTCCCCCAGGTCCAAGTGCCTTTCTCAGCTCGGGGTCGGGGTACGTCCCACCGAGTCAGCCCTTCGAACTGGGGACGTAACATTCCCCCAGGTCCAAGTACCTTTCTCAGCTCGGGGTCGGGGTACGTCCCACCGAGTCAGCCCTTCGGACTGGGGACATAACATTCCCCAAGGTCCAAGTACCTTTCTCAGCTCGGGGTCGGAGTACGTCCCACCGAGTCAGCCCTTCGGACTGGGGACGTAATATTCCCCCAGGTCCAAGTACCTTTCTCAGCTCGGGGTCGGGGTACGTCCCACCGAGTCAGCCCTTCGGACTGGGGACATAACATTCCCACAGGTCAAAGTACCTTTCTCAGCTCGGGGTCGGGGTACGTCCCACCGAGTCAGCCTTTCGGACTGGGGACGTAACATTCCCCAGGTCCAAATGCCTTTCTCAGCTCAAGGTCGGGTTGCGTCCCACCGAGTGAGTCCTTCGGACTGGGGACGAAAAATTCCCTTAGGTCCGAGCATCTCTCACAGATCGAGACGGGATCACATGCCACCGAGCACATCATCGTTAGCTCAGAAGCAAAATTTTCTCCTCACAATCGAGATTGGATCAGTCAGGGGTCAGGACCTCCAAATCTCTGGTACAGATATTACAGAGGATGAGTCATTTTTAGTTTGGACAACAAGAGGAACTTCATCTCCTGATGGAACGACCCAAGTAAGCAATTTGCTTTGAGGTGGAGAATCATTCTGAATAGGGTCAGCATCTCCAATAACCGATGATATGAAGATAGAAACAGAAGACTTAGTTGATGACGAAGGCAATTTCTCTATGATTTCTGGAACGACCACCAGCAAGTCGATCAGCACACCATCTTTTTTTTATAGTTCCCGGCATCAACTCACAAACTCGTTGTTACCGAGAACTAGGGGACAGATGTTGATGGTGTTTTCAGGACCTATGTTATTTAAGGAGTACAGCAGGGGTAAAAATGATAATTACCTTCTTGGGCGAGATCATTAAAGCCGACCCAGCCACTATACAGTAAGAGACCGAGCATTTGATGATAGGTGACCGACCACTTGAGATCGGATGACCGGGCATTATCAGATCAACAACAACATTCTCAGTTCAAATGGCTATCATGACCGACCTCATGAAGACCGAGCACATGACGAGGCGTGCTCAGGAAGATAAAGCATCCTATTCTTGCGGAAAAGGGATAAGTTGTCATACTTTAATGGGGTAAAGTAATAAGTTAATATCCTAATAGGATAAAGGAAGTAAATGTAGTTTTGATTAGGAATCCTTAGGGTAAAAGGGAATAGTTTTGACTAGGAATCCTAATAGGAAAAGGAGACCATCTCCAATTGGGAATTCTTGTATAAATAGGAATCTGATTTCTTCACCATTATAAATAGGAGGGTAGAGTGAGTGTAGAAAGACAAGTTGAAGGCATCAAAAATTAGTGATCAGAATCATCAAGCTCTGATTTGTAAAAACAAAGAAGAGACCCGAGAAGCGTATTTAGTAATAAAGAGTACCATCCCGTTCTTGTCCGTGGACGTAGGTCGGATCAAAAATCCACCGAACCACGTTAAATCTCCTTGTTGATTGGTGTGTTTGTCTGTCTTTTGCTAAATTTGCTTTTGGTCCCCCATAACCAAACAAATTCACTATTGAAGGAGGATTACCTCGGAGGTGATATTCCCATATTACCCTGAGACCAAAATCCGCCGTCAACAATCTATAATAATTCTTTTATTAAGTCTGTATTTTATGATATTCATATATGAATAATACGCATTTTCTTTTTATAAAATACGAATATTCACTCGGATCTCAAAACACATATATATGAATGATTATCAATGAGATTTTAGATGAAAAAACAAAGTTTCAAAACGTTAAAAGATTCAAACCATTTTCAGTGGTTTCTTTTTATACTAAAATTAAATTGTAACATTCATAATAGAGAAAAAAGGAAATTATTAATATTTAAAAGTTTCCCCTAATTTGTCAGAAAAAGGTTGCTATAATAATATGCAAAAACAAAACAATGTACCTTTATTATTATTATTATTATTATAATAATGCGTCTAATTTTGTAATATTGCCACACATGGCCCAATAAAGAAAGAAGCTTCCGTTTCAGTAGGACTTTGCTCATGTATGGCAAGAAGACCGAGATCACAAAAAGCTTATTAAAAATCCAAGTGTTGTGAAAAATGCTCAAGCTGGCGCGCAAGGATATACGTGTCAGTAACTAAGGTGGTAGTTTATCTACATAGCCCAGGTTTTTTAATTGACTTTTTTACTACCTAATTGTTGATTGAAGACTTTTTAACTTTTTACATAAAAGCAAAAAAATATGAAAATGAGGGACCACGTGGCATGTGGACAAAGGCGTGCTGGTTGCTCAATGTCTTGCCGTTAAATGAGGGGCGTGTGTGATTCATGCCCAAGAATGTGAATGATCTGCCCAACTTCTTCTTCTTCTTTTTTTATTTATTTTTTTATTTTATCAAACACTACACAAGACTTTATACATTGTTATTTGGAATATTTATTTACTCCCCCGGCTTTCGTTAAACGCCATACAAGTTTGAATTTGGCCTTATTTCCCGTTCCTTTGGTCTAGTTTGCACCGACAAATAAGTTGGAAAATTGGGCTGATGAAGTGGGATCTAATAGAAGATGTCAAGCCCTGTTCTAAATTAAGAGTCCGTGGTATTTAATTAGCGATTTTTAACATATTATCAAAGATCTCAAATAATTTTAATTTAGAGAATATATTTTTAATATGATTTTAAACACGGTGAAATGGACACTAAATATGTTAATAGTATATATTATAACATTCTTTATTCCAATCAATATCGCTTAGCCCAGTAAATGTAGTTCAAAAAATTTATGAAGTTAAGAATGCAAAGAAGGGCATAGAATAAATCCAAGCGGGTCTGATTCAGATCGTTTCCTCCAAGCCATTCTCCACCAAATTGTCTGCTCGCCAAGTTGGTAATGGTCACAAGTACTGAGCTGATGAAAAATCCCAGTGATGTGGAGCACCAAGACAAGGCAGTGCTAATGCTTCTCATACTGTGAGGAGCCTCCGAGTAGAAAAACTCAAGCATCCCACCAAGAGTGAGCATATCAGAAATCCCAAGCAAAAGATATTGCCACAATAGCCAAAACACAGACAATGTGACATGATGTTCCGCGGCAGAGCGCCTCTTTGCCTCTACCATTGCAGCCACAGCCATGGACCCTGATGCTAGTGCCAGCCCCAATCCTACCCGCTTAAGAGGATGGAAAATGTTATATTTTGCTGAAATTTTGCTTCCGAAAATGTGTACAAAATGTTCGTATAACGGTATGGAAACCAGCATTATTGTTAAAGGGAATACGGATAATGATTGTGTAGGGATTTTGAAATTGTTTAATGTTCTATTCATGATGTTGCCCTGTTGCACTGAGAATGTCTGTAGTTGTGCTAAGCAGCAGTTCATCATGATTGTGCTTGCAAATATTGGAAGCAGGCCTAGAAATGTCTTTGTTTCTTTAACTTCGGCTGCAGTTATGGTGTCATCAAATAATGCTTTATCTAGCACCCTGCAGCATAATTTGATGTTATTTGTCACTTCATAATTCATGATGCTATTGCTACACACATGTTTAAGCATTTACCTTAACTTCTCAAGGGACCTTGTGGCAGTTGGACTTCCAATCTGATCATTCAACTCTGCCATCCTGGCTCTCCTGTTTCGAATTGCAGAAGCAATTACCTTAACAACCAAAGCAAGAAAATTCAATTGAGCCCCCAGGATTGTCTGATTATGGGATGGTGAAATTAGTTCTCATTTGGTTCTGTTTTACCTTAAAGATTCTTGTCATTGGACTTCCACTGGGACGTTTGTATCTGTAAATTGGAAAACCAATAGCGAAAATGCCTAGTGCCAAGCTCAATACTGCTACAGAAATCTTAAAACTCCACTTCCAACCTTTATTCTCTTCAATCCAAACCATAACAGAAGCAGAAATGAAGCCACCTGCACATAGAGAAAAGAAGAACCAATTGAAGAAGGCAGAGATGTGTCTCTGGTTGCTGTGTTCAAGCTGATCAGCTCCATGCGCGGGCAAGGCTGCCTTGACGCCACCAACGCCTATAGCCATCGCGTAAAGCCCTGTAAATAGAACTGCAGCCTGAGAATGAGAAGGCCTTTTATTCATAGCAGGTTGTAGTCGACTGTATTGAGCTTGAACTGTCAGAAGTATCAGTCCCTAAAATTTTTATAAAACATTATCAATTTTGGGCTTAACTTTATTACTAAAATGTAAATTAAGGTCTTAAAAAATTCATTCATACCAGTAACTCCATCGTACAGAACAAGATGAATGTTGTAAATCTTGTGAGGAAAGAGTCACTGATGAAGCCACCAACTATGGTGAGCAAAAAAGATGTTCCCATGAAATTGGTCACCATGTTTGCAGATTCAGCAGCCGGATAATGCATGGAAATGAGGAAGTATGCAACAAAGTTGGTGGCATTTGCTAGGAAAACCAAGTTCTCCAGTACCTCAACAACTGCAATTTTTAGACTATATTTATTTATACATCTAACCAAAATATAAAACAATGCCTCATGTGTAGTTCAATTTATTAAACAATTTTCTCAGTTGTATTATTACCACATGCCAAGCTTGCAGCTCGAACACCGCCATGCTTGTTAGGATCCGCTTTTCTTCCCCTCCAATCCTCATAATCTCCAACATCCTCAATGCTCATCTCAATCTGATATCCACCATCCTGCTTATATTATATCGATATTAACATGGCACTTTCTTTTAGAAATGGGTAAAAAACATAATGAACATTTTCAATTAATTAGAGTGACAGAATACTTAAAGCCTCCCAACTGAATATATAATTACTCATCGAGTGTGTAAGGATGATGATCACTAAATTAACATTCATATTATTCTTGCAATAACAAACCAAACCAAACAAAAGCATTTTCCCAATAAGTGGGATCAGCTACATGTATCATTTGTCGCTATTGTACTTATCATGAATCATCATCTCATTATTCTTGCAATATTATTCATAATTTGCACATAATAATGTTAAGTGGGGAAAGAAGAAATGAACATAAACAACATATGAAATAAAAGCAGATGTGTTTAAAACTTACCATGAGTAGAAGTATAGGTTACTCTCAGAAGCACTGAAAGCTTGGAGACATGATTAAGACTTGGATGCAGGTTTAATTACTAGTAGAGATATAAAAGGGCTAGAAATCAACTGTAAAGGCTATTCATTAAGTTAATAAGTTGGTTGTGCTGAGGGTGGCATGTACAATTGATCTACATCAATAGATTTTAAGATATTGTTTTGTTTTGTTATGTATATAGTAACTGATTCTGCTCTTTCCCATAACTAATTAGTTAAGTTTTGTTTTGATTTAGGTTGTGCATCATGCTTTTTATGTGTCTCTGTTTTCCAAGCACTTTCTTAAGGTTTCTTGCTTGCCAAACAATCTACATCTTCAGATTTGTTAATGTTCAGTTGCAGCAAGAAAAACAAGGAGATATAGATAAAATTAATGACTGATTACAAGTTTGCACCAAAATTTGAGTATTATAGAGAGTAAATCAATTTAGATTTTATAGGATTATTTTATACTTTAAAACTCTAAGGATATTCAATCAAGATTTTAAAAAATTCTTTAAAATCTTACGATATTTGATTATGATTTTAAAAAAGTCCGGTGATATTCAAAAGCTACTCCTTCCCGGTTGATTTTCAAAATTATTTTTCTAGCATTTTGAATAGGTTTAAATTTTTTTTAAGCATTTTTTTCATGTTTCTTGATATGCTAAAAATGCTATTAAACTACGCATGATATGTGATCGTGATTTTATTACCACACACAAGCGCACATATCATTAAAATAATATAGTGACAAAAGATCGAATGTTGAACCCATAAGGACTTATTATTAATCCTATTAATACTAAAATTAGATTTAATTTGACTAAAACTAAATAATTAATTTAAGAGAGAGTTGATTAAACTAATAAAATAAAAAAAAAAAATTACATTGGAAAACTTTATCAGAATGAGAATTGCAACTTTACCTAAGCATGCGAACGAATTTTATGCAATTTTTATCCAATTGAGCAATTAACATTGGTTATTAATATAAAACACTAATTTATTTACAAGCATCTTCCGATGGTCAGGTATAAATGTCTAACGTAATTCAATTACCTATATTCTTATGATAATCGATTTAAGTCAAATTCATTAAGAACATGTTCTAATGTTGGTTACGCGTGCCTTGTAGGTATATTCATATCTTGCACAGAAATCTATTTATTAAGAATTACGATCACGTGTTATTATTCCCAATGCTAAACCTAAACTCCATTTTCCAAGTTCCTAATGGTTTATCACACATATTCAATTATTGGCCAGACAATAAAACACATTAAAAATATAGAATAATAAATAACCCACAACATTATTGAAAAGAACAAAAAAAATACAATTTAAATTATATTAATGTGCTAAAGATCTATTACAACCCTAGACTAATGAATTTGTTACACATGATATTCAATAAACACAACCAATTCATTATTACAAGCCAAGAACTCATAAAAATAATTTGAAAGATAAAATGGTATAAAGAACTCATGATGAGATCCTCTGCTTCAATCTTCAGTACTGGATGAGAGTCTGGTTCTTGTCTTACTCTGGGTATTTTTCTCTCTTTTTTGGTCTCCAAAAGTATGATCTTTAGGGTTTAAGATGAAATTGTTCTTTTATAGGGACTGATGAGAGCTTTCTTTCTTAAGAAATATGAGTTCTTCACGCACCAGAAATCAGGAGCGCATCATGCGTCGCACCGCGGGCTGTTTTTGTGCGACGTCGCGACACGCAACAAAACTCTGGTTCTGTCTTGAAAATACACTGCAGTACGTCGCGACGCTCACTCCGACTCATAGAAGACGGCCTGTTTGAGCTCCAATTTTGTCATTTTTTGCTCGGTAATTTCGACTTGGTCTTATTATGATCTGGAATCTATAAACATACCCACAATACATCAACACACTCATAAAACTTGAAATAGCCCATAAAATGTAAGATAGATGAAGATATATTGACCGCTCATCAATATGCAGACATATCTTTTTTTCCCATGATTTCATATTAGATTTGCCAATAAACAATCTTAATTTTTGTTAGAGAAGGAAATAAAAAAGTGGTAAATGAAAGTAAAAAAAAAAACATAGAATTAGTTTGTAATTTGTTCAATAAAATATTAACAAAAGAGTTGAGAAATTAAAAAAAAAAATCCCATATTCTAGGTGAACAATGGTTTCGGGTATAATTGGAACCGCTTATAACCGAATCGAAAATTTGATTTCAAAACCGGAATCGTTTATCTTATGATAGGTTCTGATTCTTAATAATTATGAACCAAATTTTTTTAGATAGGTTCTAGTTCTTCAATGTTTGAAGCTGTAACTGGATCATAGAACTAAATTTCCTTTAGGTCATGTTCTCTTGGATGGAAAAGGTGGGGAAATGAAAAGAATTTAAATTCCTTTCCTATTTCCATTGTTAGATTACACAAATGTGGAAGAAATTTGAATTATATGGGAATTCAGTTTCCTTCAAATGGTGGAATTTGACTTCTCCATCAAAGGATGAGGAATCCAAATTCATCTCCTAATGAAAACATAAACTTCCAATATTAGCTCATATTAAAATTTTATGTTTATTTATTTTTTAATATGTATAATAATTAATTAAGTTTTTTAATTTTTAATATGTAAAATAATTAATTCATTTTTCATTATCATATTTATTTCATATTTTCATATAATATTCATTTAAAAAATATTTATAATTATTTATTTATAATATTTACTTCAAATATTATTTTGTAATATTTATTTCAAAAATATTTATATTTATATTTTTGAAATATTATTTATAACAATTATTTTTTTAAAAAATCATTTATTTCTTACTCCATTTCTTAAATATTTTTTAAATGTATAAAATGGTATGACTTCTTATATTTCTTCATGTAAGTATTTCTTCTGCAATTATTATTCTTCTAATATTTAAGTTATTATTTTTATTTTTTAATATTTATTTTTAAAAATTATTATTTATTTATAATTTTTTTTGTGAATAGTAAAATAATTAGTTTAAAATGAAAATTAAATATAAAGCATGTATATTATAATTGTTTATGTCATATCCAAAATTATGTTGGGTTTTATCCAAGCTCACTCCATATGTAGGGATGTCAATAATATTTGGAACTAGATTCAATTAAATCCGGATATCTATATCCAAAATAATAAAATATAATAATATATATAGTTATGATTTTATTATAATTTATAATTTATATTTAGATTATTTTGGATGGATTTTAAATTGTAGATATTGTTTTGGATGTTATTTATTGTTTATTGATTTTTCAAATAAATTTACTAATAAATTTGGATATTTAGTACAAAAAGGTAAATTTTATCCATAAAAAAACTATATAATTTTCGTTTCCTCTCAAATTCTTTATACAAACT
>SKCR01032605.1:0-32812 GCA_019454045.1 Zanthoxylum bungeanum | reverse complement strand
TTAGGGTTTTTAAAGACTTACCTTAAATCCTCAAATCCTTAGCCTTTTTCTTTGATTTTTCCTTCAAATCTTCATGGATTGATCAAACAAATTTGAAACCCATTTTTTTGTGAGGTTCTCGGCAAAGGAAGTGATGAAGATGATGAAGAAAATAATTTTCTCTTTCTTATACATGTTGACCGAATTTAGCAATAAATAATGGCATTTTTGTCCATTTTATTTTAATCATATTAAAATGATAATTACACTTTTTGTTAGCCAATCAAATTAGCACAACTAAAGTATAATTAAATCATGCCACATCAACCAATAATAATTAGACAAATTTCATTACATTTATGGAAAAGATTATTAATTAATAATTTAAATATTTAACAATTAAATATTCAAATAATTAATTAATGTAATTTTTATTATATATGTATTTTTATTTACAATAAATAACAAATACATATATTTATGGCATGTGTCAAAATCTCATTTGACGAATAATTAATGTGTATCTAATCGTATTATGTATCAAATACAAATACACAATAATTATTATCGGACAAAATCCCATAATGCATGTGTTATCGTTTAACCGATTAAACGATTCGAATTAACTCATTTAATCCAGTGAAGTATTATGAATAATCAATATTATTCATATCGAGATGCCCAAGTGCTCAACGAGTACACTTCATATTGTGGGACTCTCTAAGTTTAGGTTTATCCGTCACGAATTCCAATTTCGTGTCCATAATCCACACACTCATGGATTATAACGACCACATATAATCTCGCTAAACTATGCAAGCCGATGTCATAGCATACGTATAATCCATCCGTCACAGGCTATTCGTATTATACCTGGGATATAGATGAAAACATCAAATCCGTTCGGTATAATACAGTCGACTCTTAATTTACGATCTCTAAATAACACTCGGAACTGGTTTCCGAAGTTATACGACGGCCATGGATTTACTAGATCGTAAACATGTGAGGATGTCTATGTCCTGTACACGGGACTAACAGATCCTATCTTGATACGCACTGGATATCATGAGCATCAGTCCACACCCAACGAACAAGCGGAGGTCTGATCATGGATAGATCGTTGACGTGACTGCCATCAAAGTGTGGAGGATAACTCATTTATCCCACTGTGGTATCTCAAGTGGAAGGACCACTATGCTCGCTCAACTCGTGAAGATTCCTATTAACGATTGTGTGCCATCTGTTAGGAAATCTTCAGTGAGTCGTTCAGTGTCTTATCAAATAAACACCTACATGTCTATACGAGTCTCCCGAGACTCATGGTTCATTGGGATAAACCATCAGACCAAGTCACGATATACGACATGTACTGATCTCAGCGGATTTTACTAACCGACCTGTGTTAATAAATCTTGACCAGAAATTTTATTTAAGGATATACATCTTATAGTCTGCTTCCCAATGTCAATTACAAACTACGTTGTAACTGCGCACTACATTGTAAATCATATGGTCTTTGTCTAATATACACGTATCACTGAACCAGATTCAATTTCGATCTAATCGTAATCAGATATATAATCGTAATTAGATCGAATAAGTGTATAAAAGACAAGGGTGCTACTATTAAATTAGTAATATTATGGAAAATAGAATTGCTCGTATTTATGAATCGGACATAAATACGATCCGGATTGGCACTCCGAGCACCCACCCTAACAATTTCTCCCACTTGCTCTAGTGTCAATCCACAGTATCATATACACATTTCAATGTGTATCACATACTCATGGCCCTCAAGAGCTCACCTAGCACTCAAGAGATATGCAACAACAAGTAAGTCTGCTTTAACAAATTGAGTCTGTCCAACAAACTCAATCGTTTTCCTTAACCAGCATCATTCATATTTTGTAGAATCAAAATTCCACATTAATATGACTCAGAAACTATATTAGTATTGCACTATAGCTACTAAGTTGTCTATGTATTTATAAATTAAATCTAAATACTATGAGACAACCGTAAACACTACACTAATATGGAAACTTATAATCTATGAGGTCACTATGGAACTTCATAAGTCAATACTTCATAAGTTGCAACTGATTCCATTAGTTCAGTACAATCAACAGTGACACTCCCACTGCATCTTTTCTAACTTTATATGACATAGACCATCTAATGTCATAATTAGGATCAAAACTAATCTGACCTTATGGTTGCAAACTAAATTCTCCATGAATTCAAAAATCGTTCTTAATATCTCAAAAATCACAAAGAACATGTTTCAAGATTCATCATATATTCTGCGGTATATCAAAATAACTCATAACAATTACGATTAAATTGATATCTTTAATCGCACATAATATAATATTCATTACCCTATTATTATATGATGCATAAGATTGACTAGGCATTCCAATCAATCTATCTTTTGACAAAGAAATCATCATTTACGAAAGATGAATACTATATATATATAAAAGACACGTTAACTGTCAAACAGTTACACTAACTGTCATACATATAGTTTTACTATGTCCCTTATTAGATCATATCTAATATGCGACAAATGAGATTATCTCACAAGTCTCTTAATTTTATATCATATATTAAACTTTATATCAAATATAGCAGAGACTACTCCCACTACTTACACAGAGAAAAGAAAACTTAGGATATATAATACTAGAAAGAAATTTGTACCCTCCCACTGACCCTACTAACAAATACGTACTCTCTATATTTCGATAAAACCAGACAATCTGACTGATATCAAAATCAAAGAACAAGGATTTCCGGAAAGCTTATATGAGTCTACAATAGGCTCCATAAGCTAGTATATCAAACTGTGATCTTAGCAGAATACAAACTCTAGGGCCATTCTAGAATGAACTTTTCAAACAAAGAAATCACGACGGATCTCTCATTCGAAGAAATCACTCAAGAATGCCATTTTGCATTCTTTAGTCAAAATACATAGTTTAATATCAACATTAACCAACAGATCTTTAACTGTTCAATTAGTGCGACTAGAGACAAGTTTTCTCAGAATCTACAATAGATCACTGAGTAAAACCTTTCTCATTGTTATACTATAAAGGTCAAACTTTTATCGAGCTCACATCGCTTTTGCTACGCAAACAATTTGCATATTTTAAGAACGATTCATAACAAAAAATCAATCAAGTTCAAAACTTAATTGTAGTAAGCTATGACCAATCAAAATCTATGGTTCAATGCCAAGTTCCGGAATCGATATCAAATATCGCATCTTCGATAAGAAAACATCAGAATCATTAAGTATCAGATACTTTGTAAATGATTCTGACATCCTATTGGACTTATACGGAAGATGTCTAAGGGTTTTTTCATCTTATTAATTACGTAGCTCCACTAATAGTTTATCATTCTCACATTGGCTTCAATAAGTCAAATATTTTCTACAACCGTCAACATCCAATGTTAACCACCAAGTAACAAAATTAATTTTATTACTCGGGATTGTAGAAAAGATATTCTAAAAAATAGAATACAATATTCTATTAAATAGAATAAATGATAAAATTTTATCTCGTACCTCCGATGCACAAATACTTTCAATTATATAACCATTATACAAAAGAAAGTTTCGAATCTCAAACTTTTCAAGATTCGAATTTTATATTATACATATTATATACGTAATTGTAGAAACAAATAGAACCTTAATTAAAGAGATTAATTCGTGTTACTGGAGTATAACCTCAAGAGTATTGAAAACCAATTCGGTAACACTCAATATCAACGAATCAAATCATATAAGATTCGATTACTCCCACTGACCAATTCCATCAAAATGGAATGACAGAAGTTTAATATTGAGTTATAATCATATTCATTAAATAACTTTAGAACTTATTGCCATAAATTCATGTGTTTGATCATATCAAACATCTTTGAACAATTCAAAGACGCTCAATGAATTTCTAAAGATACAGTTTTCAACACTACAGATAGAATATCTTTGAACCATTCAAAAATATTATATTCGTGTTTCATTAGAAAACATATTGAAAGTTCTCGAACCATTCAAGACATTCAACACGTTCTCTATTTGAAACACGTAACTAAGTCATGACAAATCATTAACTAAGTTACGGAGTATAGAAAACTATCTAAGGCAATTATTAATTCATTAAACCACATACATCCAATGTATTAGTTTAATAAATCTTGTGGTCCAATGACGATCATTGGTTAAATGAGATTTAATCACATTCCTTAATACAATATTCATTAAATGGATAAGGATATGTGGTGTGAACTCGTATCAGACCATCATTTACCATAAGGAATAAGCATATAATGCTTTTATGATAAAATCTCATAAAGCACAGTTCTAAGTTGTTTATTTTACCGAAAATTTTCTTAATGCTTATCTTTCATTAATGACACTACTAGTCGTCTTAAAATATGTAACAACTGTTTATACAGAACAAGTAACTATCCAATAGTCACAAGTTCTGATATCAAATATCAAAACAGTTATTAAACATTATTTTAAATAAGTGGACGGGAGATCTGGTATCCAATACCTATAGTTGTCGTATTGTGAGAATCGATATTCTCTATACACAACTATACACATCTCTTTTCTTTAGCTTTATAATTTGTTTTCAATTATTCACAACAATTGCAAATGATTGATTAGCAAACTGTGTCAGACACATGACTTCTAAAAGTCACTAGAAGCCAAGAAAAGTCATTATAAGATAAACAAATACTAATGGAGTTTTCTTAATGTCAGTCAAGAATCTCGAGACATGAACTATTCAAGTCAATTCTTACTGCATAAGAAACTATTCTAACTAGACAAATACATCCTAAACCAGATATACATTTAGATTACCTAATCTTGACTTAGTAACTAAGTCACAAACCATCTTGATTTAGTAACTAAGTCACAAACCATCTTGATTTTTCAAGAAAATCAGAACAACAGTTGGTTCTAGAAAGACAGTAGACTTAGATATTATTAGATTAGTTGAAACCATCTTGATTTTTCAAGAAAATCAGAACAACAGTTCCTGATGGTTTCAACTAATCTAATAATATCTAAGTCTACTGTCTTTCTAGAACCTATTCTAGAACATCGCAACCATAAGTAAAGTCAGAAAAATATATATATATATATATTCAAGAAATATAAATGCAGTGGATTAGAGTATAATTCTATAATCAATATATAATAAAAGGAAAACGAAGCAAAATTTTCCATAAAATTACACACTGCCTAACTTAAGGATTTTTTAACCCAGCAGTGTCTCTCACTATTTTACGTAATACCGTAACCCCCAACGGACAACGGGAATTCAATAATTAATTCGAATTCCATAATGTGAGTAGGATCCAATGAATATATTTTGACTCACAGCTTTGGCACGATCTCGCCTATGTATATTCATTAGGTAGACAACTCTTTGTCAATCGCTCACCAGTGACTCCTGGTTTTGGTCATGACTGTTTCTCGCTGTGACAGCTTTGGCACGTTCACAGGGAGGCGTATCAAGGCTACACTTGTCAATCACAAACTCAAGCTACTGGTGTAGTCCTGACAGCTTTGACACGTTTAGGATTTCCACTTTCACTTGAATTTGTCCAGTATCAATATACAACCGGTATGGATAATAATTTTATAACCTACACCCTCATAGCTTTGGCACGATCTCGGATGCAGTTATAGAAAGATACTTATAAACCGTACTGACAAGACGAACCAAGAAACATATATCTAATACACGTTACTTTACAACCTTATTTAAAAACGAGGATTTTCCTCTAGAAGCTATAATCTACATCAAATGCAGAATTTTAATATAAATCATTTTCAAAACATTTCAATTCTATGTTAGAAAACATAACACAATTTAACTATTAAATTCTAGTTACATTTCCGTTAGTGTAGAAAATGTAAAGAAACATATATAGATTCTAAGCATGTGCGAACATTAAAATTGGATTACATATAATATATCAAGCATGAATAATGTAATGGATGAAGCATCAGACCCGCTCTGATACCATTTTTGTTGGGGTTTTGGGTGATGGGCGCAGCGGAAGCGCGGTTCGTGCGAAATCGTAATTTAAAACTTTTTCAAATTACCGAATAAATTATTCAATATCTAATATGAATAATTTATTCATATTTCACCTAAACCTATTTATTCAATATCAAATATCAACATAAATAAGGTTGAAACGTCGCGAAACTTTTACGAAAACCGTTTTCCGTAAAATGATGCAAAATACGTTTTTGACCAAACCGACCACCCAACACTTATGGGGACTGCCCAGGTCAGCCCCAATAGTGTTAGGGCAGTTCATGGGCTGCCCGAAAAGTGACGAATTCACTATTTGGGCAGCCGTCATCCGGTTGACTCAAAAGTCACCCGGTAACGTCGTTTTGCTTATTTCAACTCGGAAATACTTTTCGGAAATTGTTTCAACTCCCAAAACACATCCATTACATTAATATAACATCAAATACATCAACATATGCACTGAATTTTCCAGATTTGATCCAGAACATAAAATACCCATTTTTATGTTTTAAATCCAAAAATTCAAGATTAATCAAATTAATCAAGACACCAAATTAAGTCACCATATATGAACAACCCAAGAATAATTCTAGGTTCCATAAGAGTGGTCATAACACTCTAGAATATAAACTCATCAATAATTGATTAAATTGGACACTAATTACACTAATTGCATCCAAATACACTTCACACATGCAATATAACTTCCAATCCATCATCCACAACCAAAAGCCCCAAAAATTCAGATTTGAAGGAACCCTAGAACATTCAAAATCATGAAGAAACAAGAAATCAAATTTCTAAGCTTAGGGTTTTTGAATACTTACCTTAAATCCCTAAATCCTTAGCATTTTTCTTTGATTTTTCCTTCAAATCTTCATGGATTGATCAAACAAATTTGAAACCCATTTTTTAGTGAGGTTCTTGGCAAAGGAAGTGATGAAGATGATGAAGAAAAAAAATTGTCTTTCTTATACATGTTGACCGAATTTAGCAATAAATAATATCATTTTTGTCCTTTTCATTTTAATCAAATTAAAATGATAATAACACTTTTTGTTAGCCAATCAAATTAGCACAACTAAAGTATAATTAAATCATGCCACATCAATCAATAATAATTAGACAAATTCCATTATATTTATGGAAAAAGATTATTAATTAATAATTTAAATATTTAACAATTAAATATCCAAATAATTAATTAATGTAATTTTTATTATATATGTATTTTTATTTACAATAAATAACAAATACATATATTTATGGCATGTGTCAAAATCTCATTTGACGAATAATTAATGTGTATCTAATCGTATTATGTATCAAATATAAATACAAAATAATTATTATCGGACAAAATCCCATAATGCATGTGTTATCGTTTAACCGATTAAACGATCTAAATTAACTCATTTAATCCGGTGAAGTATTATGAATAATCATTATTATTCATATCGAGTTGTCCAAGTGCTCAACGAGTACACTTCATATTGTGGGACTCACTAAGTTTAGGTTTATCCGTCACGAAATCCAATTTCGTGTCCATAATCTACCCACTCATGGATTATGACGACCACAGATAATCTCGCTAAACTATGCAAGCCGAGGTCATAGCATACGTATAATCCCTCCGTCACAGGCTATCTATATTATACTTGGGATATAGATGAAAACTTCAAATTCGTTCGGTATAATACAGTCGGCTTTCAATTTACGATCTCTAAATAACACTCGAAACTGATTTCCAAAAATATACCACGGCCATGGATTTACTAGATCGTAATCACGTGAGGATGCATATGCCATGTACACAGGACTAACGGATCTTATCTTAATACGCATTGGATATAAAGAGCATCAGTCCACACCCAATGAACATGTGGAGGTCTGATCATAGATAGATCATTGACGTGACTGCCATCAAAGTGTGGAGGATAACTCATATATCCCATTGTAGTATCTCAAGTCGAATGACCACTATGCTCGCTCAACTCGTGAAGATTCTTATTGACGTTGGTGTATCATCTATTAGGAAATCTTCAGTGAGTCATTCAGTGTCTTATCAAATAAACACCTACATGTGTATACGAGTCTCCCAAGACTCATGGTTCACTGGGATAAACCATCAGACCAAGTCACGATATACGACATGTACTGGTCTCATCGAATTTACTAACCGACCCGTGTTAGTAAATCTTGACCATGAACTTTATTTAAGGATATGCATCTTATAGTGCGCTTCCTAATGTCAATTACAAACTACGTTGTAACTGCGCACTACATTGTAAATCATAGGGTCTTTGTCTAATATACACGTATCACTGAACCAGATTCAGTTTCGATCTAATCGTAATTAGATCGAATAAGTGTATATAAGACAATGATGATACCATTAAATTAGTAATATTATGGAAAATAGAATTGCTCGTATTTATGAATCGGACATAAATACGATCCGGATTGGCACTCCGAGTACCAACCCTAATAGGCTTGTCAATATCCAATGGTACGTGGAGTTGTATCCCGAGTGCAGATCATACTACCGCCCATTCAGAATTAGCTATGAAATTTATGTCCGAGTTTTCATCCTATATACCAATGAACATATAACAAAAACAAAACAACACACCCACCAACCCATATGCAATAAAAAAAAATTGAGTTCCAAAAAATATAAAAACAGAAGCGCACACACATGTAATGGGGAATTGGAATGCAACTTATTATATTTATAATAAACTAGGGACCCAAATGTCATTTTTCCTTTTAAAAACCTATTATATATATATATATGATTTTTAATTTTTTTTAGGTAATATTTTATTAAAAAAGATGGACCCGGAAAGCCAAAAATGATTAAAAATTAAAGAAATAAACAACAAAACATTACCTTTCTTGGCAAGTACTTCCCCACTTGCTTATCCCCCAAAGGATACTTCCACATAGTAACCAAGAACCTAAAAAGAAGGTCTCCTCATTTCTTTCAACTTGGAAATTTAATCTCCTTTATAAATACAACTCCATTAACACTCCCCTTCACACTCAAAGCTTCTCCTCTCACTCTAAATCTAATCCTTCAAGAAATTATTAGCTATATTTAATTTTGCTTTTGAATTCTGAAATGGCAACTCCTGATGAAGCTTTAACCTTAGAGCTCATCAGCCAGTACCTCCTCTCTGACTTTACTCCAATGGATAGCTTTAGCTTCATCTCCAACCTCCCACAAAACCCTAGCTCCATTAAAACTACAGGCTTCAAGCTGAGCTCGAATGTTAATAACCCAGTTGCTGTGAAAGAGAGAGAAATGGAAAGGCATTACAGAGGAGTGAGGAGACGGCCATGGGGAAAATATGCTGCTGAAATTCGTGACCCGAATAAAAAGGGACCCTGGTTTGGCTTGGAACATATGATAGTGCCATTGAAGCTGCAAAAGCTTATGACAACGCTGCGTTTAGGCTACGTGGAAGAAAAGCGATACTGAATTTTCCTCTTGAGATTGGGAATTTGGATTCTGAAGAACTGAGTTGCAAGTTGATGGTGGGAGGAAGAGGAAATGTAATGAAACGGCCGTGTTTGAGAGAAACGTTGTCGTGAAGAAGGAGGCGGCGGAGACGGAAACGAAGACGGTGACGGCTGCTGGAGTTAGTTTTGGTCCGTTGACGCCGTCAAGTTGGACGGGGTTTTGGGATGATGGAATTGGAAACGGGGTATTTAATGTGACTCCGTTATCTCCACATCCTTTGTTGGGTGTTTACTAAATTTAGAAATATCTAATAATACTTATTAAATTCAATTTTTGTTGAGGTGTGGGTCCGGAGGAATTTTTTCATGTCGATCCTGTATTTTATCGTCAAAAAAAATTATTGAATATAGAAATAATTTTGTGGGGTCAATTATAAGTACACGAAAATGTACTTGTATAAGAGTAATATTGTAATTCTTTGGAAGTAATATGAATATTTTAATGTAAAAATAAATTTTGTGGGGTCAATTATACGTTCACCCTGTGGCAGTAGCTTCACGTTTATGGAGAGTACGGACGGGCCCCACATAGTTGTAGGGCCCATTTATTGTGAGAGATGACACATACACCCGACACATGATATACCACCTCGTACCACGGAGGTTCAAACGAACCAAGGCAGTAAATGGATGTGTGAGTTGATTTGAGGGACATTCTAACGCGATTTGCGGTATTTGAGCGCTAATTTCTGATTTTAAGCTTTTTTCATTTCCTATTTGGGTTTCACATTGCCCCTATCATTAGAATTATGTTAAAACATTATTTCCTCATAAAAGGAGGCTTAAACCCTCATTATAATGGGGGAGAAATAAAAGACATAAGACAAGAAGAGAGAGCGGTGAAAACAAGAGCAATACAATAAATTAGAACATCTTATTCTTCTAGCATATATTGGATTCTCATGCTCCAGATTTCAAAATTGTCGTCATTCAGTTTCTCACTCTTGTTGAGTTCAACGATAATATTTTTTAATACGGAAGTCATTTCAAAATAAAAAATTTATATAGACATTCATGTACATTATAATATTTTTTTTGGCTTTACATGTATTATTTGTCATGAAACAAACTATGTTTAGTAAAATTTTATTATGGGGTTAGAGTCAAAAGGTCATTATATGTCTAATCATCATCCAATGACTCAATGTGAAAATATTACCAATATAATCAATCATGAAAAGTCATCTTTTAAAAATTACATGAAATTTTTAGAGCTTTTTATCATGTGACAATTAATTCATATTTCATTTCATAATTTAATCACTGAAATTAAATTTGAAATAGAATATACATTCATAAAGAAATTTAAACAATATTTGCATGGAGTGAAATATAAATATTTACACATGACAGTAGTAACAATATTTTTAAAGAAAACCTAATATTTAACACTAAGAAATTTTCCGATGTTAAAGTCACAACTCATAAATGTCTTAGGATACGAATCCTCAAACTCTCGGAGTAAGTCATAATTGATCTTGGACAGGCATGGAAATCCTATAACAAATCTAGGATCATGATGATGATTTTGAGATATCGAAGGAAAAATCATACTTTTCGCTTTATCATACTGAACACTTAATTCTTTTGTATGCGTTATTAATTCCCAAATATCAGTAAGTCACATTTACCATATCTCAGAGAGAGTGTTTCGTAGCATTCTAAGTCTATTAGGCTGCCATATCCAATTACCTACCTAGATTGACCATTGTAACATGTTATTAAATGTGATGATATGTGAAATCGCATCATCATTTTCACTCATCTGATATCTATCAATTTCTAATAACATATCTTTTAGTTTTTCTTTGTGTGCGGATCTCGTAACCCTTCTTGCAGTTCTTCGAACTATCGCCATGATTTTTCTATAACAAATACGAGAAAAAATCAGTGCAATGAAAATTCAAAGTTACATTGGCAAAAATAAATAAATATCACAAAGATATTCAGTAAAGTACATAAACACAAAGTTTATTTGATAAAATAAATTCATCATTGCATATTACAATTGACATGCTTAAAAAGTGGTTATTTACTCCCAAGTATAAGAGTGTCGAAATCATAAAATAACCCGGTAAGTTCGGGGTCGATCCATAGGGAATAAATTTAATAAGATAAAATAATAATTCAACTAATAGAATAAAAATTAAAAAATAAAATACTATGATTAGGGGATCCAATCTTGATATTTCATATATAAAATAATTTTTACTTTTTATAAAATATAAATTATAATTATTTCTCAATTAATTTATTTCATAATTATAAGGTATTAATTATGTCAACACATGTGATCCGTCATGTCGATAATTAGTCATGTCAAAGTACTAAATATGCCAAAACATATAAAATCAGTCATAAAGACGGTGATAATATTTGTCTATAACAAGTCTCACCAAGGTATTCAATTATGCCAAATATATAAAACCAGCCATATAAGCGGTACTGTATTGTCTATAATTAATCCAAATCTTTAATAGTTCATTCTCTCTCATTTATGGGATTTAAGTATTATATGTGACAATCGGAGACTGTTTACAACTAGTCAAGAGTCCTCAATAAACTGTAAAGAGTATGAATTTTATTTGAGAAATTATCACAATTTATAAAATATAATATAAATAAAAATCACATATAATTTCATAGCAAGAGCTTCACCATTTACCCTAATAGGATACAAATTTGCAAAACAAGAAATAAATTAAAAAAATACCCATGATTTTATTAATAAAATGGAAAGAAATTAAAAAAGAAATAAAATAAAATAAAACACATATGATACTTACTCCAAATCTCCCGAAATGGGAAAATGAAATAATACATCCGGATTGGAGGGGAGCTCCCCATCTTCTCCCCCCGTCTTTGAAGTGTCGAGCGTCTCCTTTATATAAGGAGCTTCGACAGTACACATGTCTCATGCGCCTTCGCGTGCTCACATGCGCATGCATGCACATAAAACTAGACGACATGTCGCATTTTAGTTTTGTACTCGTATGACATGTTAGATATAGAATTTGAAGGGAAATGACATGTCGGTTACCAACCTTCAACCGACATGGGTTGCGCTTAGTGTACGACATGTCATACGACTTTTCTCTTCTTCAACCATTGAAGTCGGGCGATATGTCGTCCAACATCAAATAAGGCGGATGACATGTCGTTTATGTCATCTGATAGTATTTTTCTTGGTAAAAATATATTCCACTAGCCACCCTTTAGAGTCTATAACTTACTCAATTTCAATACAAATTAAACAAATGATATACCAAATTAAAGATCACATGTCTTGGGTTCAAATCAACTTAGAACATGTAACTAATTATTTTTTTATAGTAAGGTATCATAGCCCAAAATTGGACAAAAATCATTTTGGAAAAAATGGAATAGAATGCCAGTTCTTCATTTTTTTTATACATGATCTTTTTTTGTGCAATTTAACAAGAATACATGCATCAAGGCTCTGATAACAATGTTGGGAACAATATCTCTAAATAATATGGAACAAATACATAAATTACATACTAAGGATCTAACCATATATGCATTACTAGTTTATGATTTATTTACAAACATATCGAAATAAATTTAAATATTTCACAATACAATTTAGTACCTTATTCTTGTAAAGATTTCTTTAATCAAACTTAATTGATTGCTCTTATCAATGAGCAAATGCTCATATATATAGGAGATGACAAGGGAAGTCAATATTACAATATCATCACATACATGACTTTTTATTTAATCACATTCAAAAGTCCGGGACAGCCAGAGGTTTTACCTGCTGTAGACAACAGAAACTGGACGACGCATGCTGTTCTAGGCTCGCGGCACTAGTTGGGAGTACGGAGTAGCCACGGAGGACTAAACCGGAGAATAATGGAGTCGCCACCCGGTGTGAACCGGGAAAATAAGATTTAAGGCCGCACTCACCCCTCGCAAGGGAAGACCTCAAACCATTGGGTTCGGAATGGTCCCTTACTTATGTCACTTGTAATGAAAGGATTTATGTAATAACTTAATCATGCTTGAGTAACACTCATTTCCAAGGGTATTATGCTTCTAAATTCACATGCAAAGCGATAAAACTTACAGTTAAATTTCCATATACAAATCCCATGTCTAAGTTTACATTTAGCATATTTTCACGTTTGTATGCAACCTAATCATATATAATCTATGCCCAAATCCAAGCAGGAAGACAAATTAATATTCCAAAGGCATACAACTTCACAAAAGCACAAACAAAGAACATTCTTACAAACATGCATACTAAGAAAAGGTATTCAAGTGCATAACAGAAATAGATACTAAGGAAGTAATACAAATGCATAAAGTTCAAGGATGTAACTATATGTTAAGATAGACATGTCATAATGTGGTGCAGGAAGACCGTAATCGTTCGCGTTGCGTTCGTAAACGCGTTCGAACGGTGAGGACAGAAGGTTCTCGTTCGAGTAGCGTTTGATAAAGTGTTCGAACGGTGAAGACAGAAGGTTCTCGTTGGTATGGCGTTCGAAAACGCGTTCGAACAGAATGAGACCTGATGCTACAGATGTGTGCGCGTTCGAGTAGCGTTTGATAACGCGTTCGAACGGTAGAGACAGAAGGTTCTCGTTCGTGATGCGTTCGAAAACGCGTTCGAACAGAATGAGACCTGATGCTACAGATGTGTGCGCGTTCGAGTAGCGTTTGATAACGCGTTCGAACGGTAGAGACAGAAGGTTCTCGTTCGTGATGCGTCCGAAAACGCGTTCGAACGGGAACTGGCAGATTACATACATTCATACAGTTTTGGATGCGTCATTCAAACAAGATCATCACAACGACATATCTAATCACACGGACCCTTGAATCATGCATAAAGATTAACATACTAAACAATTAAATCATGCTCAATCACTACCAACTAGTCATGCACAAAGCTATAACATGTTAAACATCCTAATCATAAGAAAACAAATAACACATTGCTCTAAATCATACTCAAACACAAGTTTAGATGAAACGAAATACGTGTGTCTTTCAAGTGGTACGTGGCATTGTATCCCGAGTACAAACCGCATGACCGTCCATTCGGATTCGGCTACGGAATTTATGTCCGAGTTTCCATCCGATATACCACAAGAAATAACACATATTCCGTCCATCCGGAATCACATCACGTAATTAACATGCTAAACTAATTCATACATGCTTAAATATCATGCTTTCTAAATTATTAATTCATGCGAAGAGGATAAGTATCATATGCCCTCAGGTCTAACCTTTTTTGCGTCGTCTTTTGGAAGCACGTTCCACGGCCGTCGGAAGGGTCGATGTTCCGCAACTTTTCTGGTTCGCTGGTTCCCCTTTTTCTTGGTTATCCTGCTGATTTGCTCACTGTTTTCCCTCTGCTTTGCTGTTGTGTTGCTGCTGTCTTTTTTGGCTTGAGAGGAGAGGACTTTGTGTGCTTTTCAAGTGCTAAGTGTTGCTGCCTATGTGCTCCCTCCCCTAGATATCTCTTCTTCTGTGCTATATATATGCTAGCTAATTTTGGTTGGTTTTAGGCTTCTTTTATAGGCAAAGGTGGAGAGTCTTTGGTGGCTCACAACATGCTTGAATTAAGGAGATTCCTCTTAGTGGAGAATTTGGTGGAGAGTGTTTAATGGGAAGTGAGTTGGCTTGTGCTTGCTTTGTCATTTTTGGGTGGCCTTGGGCGTGAATGGCTTGCAAAGAGTGATGGGTGTGAATGTGGCTTAGGTGGAATTTGTTGCTTTGTACTTGTTTTGTCATTCAAGTGGGGGGGGGGGGGGTGGTATATGATATGAGTTTCATTGTTTGTTTGCAATGAGTGAGGGAGATAATGGAGGATGGCATGGGTGTGTAAGGAAGAAAGCTAGTGGAGTGTGGGGTATTGTTGTTTGATTTGTTTTATGGAGGATTGGCTTGGCATGTGAGGGATTTGGCTC
Source organism: Zanthoxylum bungeanum (assembly GCA_019454045.1). Lineage (NCBI taxonomy): Eukaryota > Viridiplantae > Streptophyta > Magnoliopsida > Sapindales > Rutaceae > Zanthoxylum > Zanthoxylum bungeanum. The sequence continues at coordinate 17,268 of SKCR01032605.1, read as the reverse complement.
TTTGATTTGTAGGGCACGTGAATGATGGAAGAAAAAGATGATGTGGGTCATGGTGTGTATTTGTTTTGTAATTTGGGGAGGCTTTGGGCGTGGGTTTGTGTTGGGCATGGGTTTGGTTTTTTGGTGGGCTTGGGTATTTGTGTTTGGCTTATGGATTCTTGGGCCGAGCGTAAGCAGAAATCAACGAGCAAATCGAAGCTAGATAACCAGTTAATCCGACAATCATTCTTGATTTCCAACTTTACCCTTCCAACGTCCGTTTCCCGCGACTTCCCACGACATGAAAAGGTAGTGCCTCCTTACGAGGCTCATCATTGGGCATGATATGCAAAATGCAATGTCTACACCTGCTCTGCTAAGCCCGGAAAGGATGATTTGACAGAAGATTTCCAACGATTCTAAAATAAAATAAAATAAAATAATCACATACAATAAAAATAATGTTGATTTACCCATTAATTTTCCAACAATACAAAGTTTCAGGAAAAAGAAAAGTCTCAATAAAATCCTTTACCATATCCGGATAAAGCAGCGGAAAAAAAAAATGAAGTCAGAAGTGAATTGAAGTCGAGATCCAAGAACTTTTAATTTTGTACCAAAGTCTTCCCTGCAAGTCTACAAAGAGGATAAGGGAGGGAGTGACTGTTTGAGTTTATACAGGCATATTAAATAGCTTTCTTTACATAAAGGCAAGGTGATGGCTAATAGCTAATGAATCAGAAATCAATGTTGAACTGATTTGTGATAAGCACGAGATCAACCGTAAAGAGATAAGACCAGTAAAAAAGGATTTATATTACATAAATCTTAACAGTTGATTCAATACTGAGTATAAGATTTGTTTAGTATTGTGGTTTAACTTGTGGTGAGAAGATAAAATTGTATTTGGAACAAAATATAGTTTTTAAGTGTTTAGTTAATGATGAGAAATCGTGATTACTAATTATGATTTTTTTTTCAAAAACTGAGTTTTGCAAAAGCTAATAATTTCAACTTTTCCCCATTATCAAAATATTAAAAAAACGCACAATAATTTTTTTAGCATAATCAAATTTTCATAATATCATTTATGAACTACCGTTTGTTCACTAAATTTTTCTAATCGCAACACCAAATAGAGCCATAAACTCTATTCAATTCTGAATCGAGATCCATGACTAATGGGGCTCCCTCTTTTTGTATTTGTCTCATTTGCTGATGTGAATCAATACTACACGGTTTTCACCCCATGGCTATGGAATCGACTACTTAAAGAGAGTGCTCGATTTGAAACAACAAATTGCACTTGACAAGAGACATCCATTGTCACTAGCTAACAAACTTGCAGATGGTATCAAATGAATTTGAGCTTTGTCGATCTTATCCACTCAATTAATATCCAATCAAGTTGGTTTTTCTACAACAGCATGTTTCGGTTTGTATATAAATATTTATTTAAAAAAAAAAAAAAAACCATGCTTGTACCATCACAGTGAATTGTATAGTAGGTGAATGCGGCATACCTTTTTTCCCGGACTTTTTTTACAAAGAGATATTATATCAGTGCATATGAGAGCCTGAATTTATACATTTATAATTTAGTTCAGAAATTTATATGTATTGTTAGGACAAATACTAATAATAACCATAATCATGCTGAATTACTTCTCGCACCCTGCAAACTTAGAGTGTTGGTTTTAATAAACTGTATGATTTCATACTTTTTTGTTTTTGTTTTAGAAATTCAATCGTCCAAATCACATCTTCGGGTTTTAGCGGAGGAAGTAAAAACCTTCGATTGTCTAGATTTTTACAAAAAACGTACTCATTGGATTCGAACTCAGAACCTAAATATCATATCTTAAATCCTATACTATCAAGTCACGCCCTTTGGGGAATTTATGATTTCATAATGGTTTTAGCATATCCAACAAAAAAGCTAAGTGATTTAATATATATTTACGATTTTTCAGGGCAAGGGTCCATAATAGATCTCTTTATAATTTTGGCTTATTTTTTAATTGATTTTGGTGACATTGAAATATAATTTTCTTTAATTTGATTTCCCACTTGTCTCTTTGTGGCTGCGCATGTGTTCGGTTGGTAATATCTTTTATTTTTTTAAAATAATAAAATCTAAAAACCATTTTTAATAACAATAATTATTTGAATAAAAAAATAAAAAATGTCACAATTTGTAAGTAATATTTTAAAGAGAAAATCCACTCTAAATCCTTATTTTTTTTCATAATTACTCATTAGACCCTTAATTTCTCCGTACTTACTCATTAAGTCCTACTATTTAGGCTTGGTAGAATTTTTGAAACTCGATGGGATAAGGGATCCGATAAAGAATAGGGACAAAAAAAATTAGCTTGGGTAAAAAAATTTTCGATAACGATTCAAGACATTTTTCATTCAGATCAAGGAACCAGACTTGATTCGGGAAATTTTTTATCTCAAATCATAATGCACATCTCGATTACCATCCCTACTACTACTCTAATAGTAACAGTACATAATAAAATAATATATTTTACAGATAGCAAGATTTGATGGGTAATTATAAAAAAAATAAAAAGAAATAAAAAATGATGACCCCAAAAAGCTAAAAATGATTAAAAATGATAAATCCATACAAATTAATATAAAATCATTAAAAACAATAAAATGATTTATCTTTTAATTAAAATTATTTATCTTTTAATGATTTTTTCTAATTTTTTATGCTAATTTGATGGATGGTATCATTACTCCAAAAATAAAGAAACAGAAAAACATCAACTTTATGAAATGCACTCCACACTTGCTTATCCCCTAATGATACTTCCACATAGTAACCAAGAACCTCAAAAATAAGCCTTCCTCATTTCTGTGAACTTGGAAATTTAATCTCCTTTATTAATAAAACTTCATTAACACTCCTCTTCCCACTCAAAGTTCTCTTCTCACTGAAACTGCATCTAGAAAATGCAATGTCGAATATGGTAAATTGGTACAACCAAAACTTTGTGTTATATATATATTTGGTAAATTGGATAAGATTCCATAATATATAAATTATTATTAAATAATTATCAATTATAATTTATAAAATTTCAATATAAATTAAACTCAACACATCACCAAATCTAAATTAGTTCAATTACACTTTTTTAATGTGAAAATTTCAAAATGATTTTTATGTTATAACGTATTTAAATTTATAATTTCAGTAATATGGCTCATTAAAATCCCGAGTGCTGGTTTCAATGAACTTTATGATTTCATAATGATTTTAGTATCCAACATTTATAAGCTAAGTGATTTAATATATATTTACGATTTTTTAGGGCAAGAGTTCATAATAGATCTCTTTATAATTTTGGCTTATTTATTTAATTTGATTTCGGTGGTGGCAATATCTTTTATTACAAACATTTTAAAAGCTAAAAACCATTTTTCAATATCAATAATTATATAGAGTAAAAAAATAAAAATATCGCTTTTTATAAGTAATAATTAAAAAGAGAAATATCCTCTAGGTCTCTAAATTTTTTCATAATTATCCATTAGATCCTTAATTTGTCAATACTTACTCATTAGATCCTGTGTTAGGCTTGGAAGAAAATCTCGAAACTCGATTGGATAAGGGATCCCGTAAAGAACGGCATAAGATTCGGGATAAAAAAAATGGACTCGAATAAAAAAAATTTGATGGCGATTCATGATGATTTGTCGTTCAGATGAAGGAATCAATCAAGATTCATGATAAATTTTCATCCGAATCATAATTGAGGATATCTCGATTATCATTCCTATTGTTCTTATAGTAACAATACGTAATGCAAACAATGATCCTTGACGTTAGAATAGCAAGACCTGATGGGTAATTATGAAAAAAATTAGGATTTATAAGTAATTATAAAATAAATAAATAAATAAAATAGGGACCCATTTTAAACATATTTTAAGAAACATTATATTATATATATCTATATATATATATAGAATATATATGATGATTTTTAATTTTTAATTTTTAGGTAATATTTTATTAAAAAAAGATGGACCCCAGAAAGCCAAAAATGATTTAAAATTAAAGAAACAACAAAACATTACCTTTCTTGGCAAGTACTTCCCACTTGCTTATCCCCCAAAGGATTCTTCCACATAGTAACCAAGACTAAAAAGAAGTTATCCTCATTTTCTTCAACTTAGAAATTTAATCTCTTTATAAATACAACTCCATTAACACTCCCCTTCCCACTCAAAGCTTCTCCTCTCACTCTAATCCTTCAAGAAATTATTAGCTATATTCAATTTGCCTTTGAATTCTGAAATGGCAACTCCGGATGAAGCTTTAACCTTAGAGCTCATCAGCCAGTACCTCCTCTCTGACTTTACTCCAATGGATAGCTTAGCTTCATCTCCAACCTCCCACAAAACCCTAGCTGCAAACAAAACTACAAGCTTCAAGCTGAGCTCGAATGTTAATAACCCAGTTGCCGTGAAAGATAAAGAAATGGAAAGGCATTACAGAGGAGTGAGGAGACGGCCCTGGGGAAAATATGCTGCTGAAATTCGTGACCGAATAAAAATGGGACCCGGGTTTGGCTTGGAACATATGATAGTGCCATTGAAGCTGCAAAAGCTTATGACAACGCTGCGTTTAGGCTACGTGGAAAGAAAAGCAATACTGAATTTTCCTCTTGAGATTGGGAATTTGGATTCTGAAGAATCTGATCAATTGAAAGTTGATGGTGGGAGGAAGAGGAAATGTGAGGAAACGGCGACGACGTTGAGAGAAACGTTGTCGTGAAGAAGGAGGCGGCGGTTTGACGGAGACGAGAGAGACGGTGACGGGATGCTGGAGTTAGTTTTGGTCCTTGACGCCGTCAAGTTGGACGGGGGTTTGGGATGATGGAATTGGAAACGGGTATTAATGTGCCTCCGTTATCTCCACATCCTCTGTTGGGTGTTACTAATTAAATTTGGAAATATTTGATAATATAGACGTGGAAATTGGATTTATCATCTTATGAATCTCCTTGGAGACGAGGAAAAAAAGATTTTAAGTAAATTAGATGATTAGATCAGTGAGTTGTATTTAATGAACTATGACCTATTAAATTTATTTTTTGTTGACCAGATATATAATTTCAAATTAACTTAACGTCTTTTAGACTACGAATTTGATTTTATCGTTCGGTTTTAATTTAACCGGATCAACTCAAACTAAAACTAATTTGATTTTTATGAAACCAACGTAAAAATTGAACCAAAGTAGTGGGATCCAATGGCCGACCTACTATAAACCCGGTCTAATCCTAAAAAAATTATTATATATTTATTATTTTGAAATGATATTTATATTTCAATATATAATTATATATCCCCTCTTTCAATGGGGAAATCTTTGGTGCAACCGTGGTACACGTCATCCCTTGCCAACAAACAATCATCATTTGCCACGCGTGCTAAAAATTCAAAAAACAACTAAAAATAGGAAAAAAAATTAAACTGTTATTTTTCATTGGTTGGTGGTACCACGTCATCATACCACTGTTGCAACCAAAGATTTTACTCCTTTCAATGCCTAGAGATTGCTAGTCAAATACAAATCTACTGTTTCTCGCTTTCCTGCCTGAATTTTAATGATAAAGATGCATTCCTCTAGTATTATATTTTATATAATAATATTAGGACCTAAATCCTTCACTAACTAAATTATTTAATATATTCAGCACGAGTACGCAGGTCTCCCAAGCAAAACTGAAATTTAATGAATTTATCAGATAATTAAGTTGTATCATTCTCTTACTTCCACACCACATCCCTAGGTTTATCGTATTTCTCAACATACATCATTTGTTACTATGGATCTCCTAACAAGCACTCTTATTCTAACAGTAATAGAGTATTAAGCAGAATATTAAAACAATGTAGAAAATATTCAACCACCCAAATCAACACAGTATTTGTTAACGAAGTGAAAAACTCATGCGAGTAAAAAATTACTCTGGATATCTCGGCTACCAGCCCAAATCCACTATAATAGAGAATAACTTACAGCGATGGTAAAAGACTTACGGAGGCAACTCCACCGACTCTAATACCTCTAGACTACAAGAACTCAAGGAACTCCTCAAGCCCGCACACCACGTTTTTTCTTCAAGACCTCTGAAGCTCTGAGTGAATCAACTCTGCAGCTCTGAATGCCGGAACTCCGACTGCCAATCTTCCTCCTAGAGAACTCTGAGGATTTGGAAGTTATGTTTGGTTGTGTTGATGGTTTAACAAGAATGATCTCACCAATAACAAAAAGACATGAAACACAAAGAGTCTTCAATGTGAGAAACAAAGAATGTTGAAAAGCTATGAGAATTGTTGGCTCAAGTATTGTGTTACAACCCCAGGGAAAGGTGGCTATATGTCCTTTATATAGGTAGGTAAAAAAGAGAAGCTTCCTAATACCATATTAGGTTAAAAAATGTCCAAAATAACTCAGTTCACACATGGGCGTTTGAACTCTACTCGAACGCGCCACGAACGTTTGCTCTCTAGAATATTTCGTTCGAACCTAACAACGAACATGCCACTAACGCTATACGTTCGAACGCTTCAACAAACGCAGTACTAATGAATTTGCTCCAGCTTTGCCAAATATCAGTCTAATTGTTCCAAGTTTTTCAAGACTTATTACAACTCAATTGAACTTGTTTTGTTACGGACATTGTCAATAAAAATGGAACTAACAATCTCCCATTTGGCATTCCGTGAAAAATACTACATAATAAAAGACTACATTAAAAGAACCAAAAAGAAAAATAGCAACTGTCAACCATTACGACAGTGACTTATTACAATAAGACTCGAACTATACCTTCCAAGTAGTCTTGAAATCAATGCCACCACACCTACCAAATATGCTTACCTGAAACATCCACAAAACAACAACATACCGTGAAAAACACATGGATTTATAAAAATATTTAAAGCAACAATAAAACTCATGCATGTATACATAGATAGTAGATCGTAGATAGTAGATATCCTACTCCCCCTTAATCCTTATTCTCTTTAAAACGGGATATCAAAAAGATATACTACGACTCTCATATACTACTACTCTCTCATATACTACTTTACCCTTTTTTATCATGAAATGACAAAGGGTTGAAGGTTGATGAAGTATAGGATAAACAAACATGCAAGAGTATATGCTAACTAACTTACTCCCTTACTAACAGCTCTACTAAGTTAGCACAAAACTCCTACGGGAAGTAAATACTTATAGAAATGCAAAGAATATATGTTACAGAAACTTGAAGCATACACAGGACACAATGAGGGAAAAAAAAATCAACAAAATTGACTGAAACAACATTTCAAGCAAGTACAATGATACCCAGTCAGTAATCCGTTGTTTATGACATGAAATAATATGCATCACTTTAGATTTTGCTAATACTACACACATTATATGACATAAACATCAATGCATAACAAGCACTTGCGTGAATGAATCAAGACTTAAGATATTATTTTATGAGCGAGACACAACCAAAGAAATCTCATCTCTTAAACACACAAGTCCACAAAATAGATGTTCAAACTTGGACCATTAGACCTGAAATTAGCAACATTGGTTGCATACTATGTTATTCTCCTCCTAAATATCATGAGCTCATAAATAAAAACTCTTTCGAGCGAAGGGTTTTTGCCTTATCTTTTGAATTTTGGCTCATTGGCTCTTTTACATTTGAGACTCATGTATTTTTTTTTACAAGGGATAGCACAAGGTCATCTAGTCCAAGGTCACATTATTTAGTGAGCTAAGTATGGTAGAGATTAGATTGTCGTCCAAAGACTCATACATGCGACAAAGCTTTGAATATATAAAACGTGTATGTGAAGTGCAAACACAAAATATACTTAGGGTTTTACCACAGACACTTATGCATATAGAGCATCAAGAAAATAAAAGCATATTACACATGCAAAAACATATATCATACATACCAGGATCACATGCAACAAAATTTTCATGCCAGAAAAAAATATTGTCTTTTTTCATTATATATATATTTATTTTTATAACACCAAAAAAGTAAAGATATACCGTCCATTTGGAATCGGCTATGAAATTTATGTCTGAATTTTCATCATATATACCAAGGAACATATAACAAAAACAAAACAACACACCCACCCATATGCAATAAAAAAAATAGACGTGCAAAAAAAAATATAAAACACAAGCCGCACACATGTAATGGGGAAATGGAATGCAACTTATAATATTTATAATAAAATAGGGACCCCAATGTCATTTTTCCTTTTAAAACACCTATATATATATATGATTTTTAATTTTTTTTAGGTAATATTTTATTAAAAAGGATGGACCCGGAAAGCCAAAAATGATTAAAAATTAAAGAAATAAACAACAAAACATTACCTTTCTTGGCAAGTACTTCCCACTTGCTTATCCCCCAAAGGATACTTCCACATAGTAACCAAGAACCTAAAAAGAAGGTCTCCTCATTTCTTTCAACTTGGAAATTTAATCCCCTTTTAAATACAACTCCATTAACACTCCCCTTCACACTCAAAGCTTCTCCTCTCACTCAAAATCTAATCCTTCAAGAAATTATTAGCTATATTTAATTTTGCTTTTGAATTCTGAAATGGCAACTCCGGATGAAGCTTTAACCTTAGAGCTCATCAGCCAGTACCTCCCTCTGACTTTACTCCAATGGATAGCTTTAGCTTCATCTCCAACCTCCCACAAAACCCTAGCTCCATTAAAACTACAGGCTTCAAGCTGAGCTCGAATGTTAATAACCCAGTGCTGTGAAAGAGAGAGAAAGAAGGAAAGGCATACACAGGAGTGGGAGACGACATGGGAAAATATGCTGCTGAAATTCGTGACCGAATAAAAAAGGGACCCGGGTTGGCTTGGAACATATGATAGTGGCATTGAAGCTGCAAAAGCTTATGACAACGCTGCGTTTAGGCTACGTGGGAAAAAGCGATACTAAATTTTCCTCTTGAGATTGGGAATTTGGATTCTGAAGAAAACTGAGTTTGCAAGTTGATGGTGGGAGGAAGAGGAAATGGAATGTAATGAAACGGCGGTGTTTGAGAGAAACGTTGTCGTGAAGAAGGAGGCGACGGAGACGGAGACGTAGACGGTGACCGCTGCTGGAGTTAGTTTTGGTCCGTTGACGCCGTCAAGTTGGACGGGGTTTTGGGATGTGGAATTGGAAACGGGGCTTTTAAGTGACTCCGTTATCTCCACATCCTTTGTTCAGTTTGTTGGGTGTTTACAAAATTTAGAAATATCTGAATATACTTATTAAATTCAATTTTTGTTGAGGTGTGGGTCCGGATGATTTTTTCATGTCGATCCTGTATTTATCGTCAAAAAAATTATTGAATACAGAAATAAATTTGTGGGGTCAATTATAAGTACACGAAAGTGTACTTTGATCGCCAAGTATAAGAGTAATATTGTAATTCTTTGGAAGTAATATGAATATTTTAATGTAAAAATAATTTTGTGGGGTCAATTATACGTTCACCCCGTGGCAGTAGCTTCACGTTCAAACGAACCAAGGCAGTAACTGGATGTGTGAGTTGATTTGAGGTATTTGAGCGCAATTTCTGATTTTAAGCTTTTTTCAATGGAAAATGATTTTCTTACTTATAAATCAACTCACATACGTCCAGCATCGTGCGTTTTGGTTAAATTTGAACTGTTCATTGTAAGTTATTATTGTAACCAAACACCACCAAAAATATGCTGGAAACAAAACGCGAGCAAGACCCCAAATTTCACAGAACTTCATCATTGCAGCTCAAGGAAAGAGAGGAAATAAACCACAAATTCATGGACTGATTTTCAAGAACAAAGACGCACCGTTCTGGATCATCCCTACCTACCCCAAATTTCTCACCAATTTCAAGCAAACCAGTATGCAGGTAATTTGAAATCCCTAGCATTATGAAATATGAAACTGAGGTTGATTTGCGTCATTCATCATAAAATTGGTTTTGGTTTCTGTATGCCAGAAAATTTTGTGCTTCATTTTGCATTTTGATTGGGGAGATGCATTTTGTATTTTGCCAAGGTTGATTTGTTTCGTTCGCATTTTGTCTGATGGATTGTTTGAAAACTTGTGAAATGAAAATGATTTTTAACCTTGCTTTATATGGATAGAAATCAAAGGGTTTCTAATATTTTTGTTCTGTTGTTGGTGACAGAAAATGAAGAAGAATTTTGAAAATCCACTGAAATTGAAAATGATGATAGTGTCAATTACATCTCCAATGAATTGATGATAAAGATGATGATGAACAAAGACGGATATAGTTTTTGATGATTCTAATGATATGTTTAGTTATTACAAAGAATATGGTAAGCAGAATGGGTTTCCAGTTATGTGAAGAAGTAGTAGTAGAAAGGGGGGGGTGATGTTGATGTTAGATATGTGACATTCGCTTGTGGGGAAGCGGCTTTTCAAAAACAACAACGAGTATATTTTAAGCCCCGACCTAATTCAAAATTGGTTACAATGCTAAAATTTGTGGATATGTAGATGAAGTTGGAAAAATGGGGGGTTGGAACTGTAATTCTTGAGCATAATCATGAATTATTATCTCCAATCGATGTCGAAATATTTCAGATGTAACCGTAGCATCAATGTACATGCAAAAAGAAACTTGAGATAAATGATAGAGCCGGAATAAGAGTTGCCCCAAAGTAGCAATTCTCTTATTATTGACGCTGGTGGTCATGAAAAATGTTACATTCACGGGAAGAGACTGTAGAAATCATGTTGACAAACAAAGAAGATTACGGCTTGGCGAATGAGAGTCGTTGCTTTACAAAACTACTTGATGAAAATGCAAGCAGAAGACGATGGGTTTACTTTAGCTTCAACTTAGATGATGAAGGTCGATTAAAAAATGTTTTTTGGGCCTGATTCGAGGAGTAGGGCCGCCTACAATCTTTTGGTGATGTTGGTACATTTGACACCACATATCTAACAAATAAGTATGACATGCCATTCGCCCCATTTGTGGGAGTTAATATCATGGTCATTCTATATTGTTAGGATGTGGATTGATATCACATGAGGACACCGAGACTTTTACATGGTTATTTAGGACATGGCTATCTTGCATGTCTAATGTTGCACCTATTGGAATCATTATTGACCAAGACATGGCAATGAAAAAGGCGATTGAGAATATTTTTCCTACTACTCGGCATCTGTGGTGTTTGTGGCATATATTGAAGAAAAGTTCCTGAAAAATTAGGAGGTTATACGGAATATCATGCAATCACTCAGTTATTACATTCCGCTGTTTATGATTCACAATGTGTTGCGCAATTTGAGGAACTTGCATTATATGCTTGTTCAATATGATTTGGGGGGGTAATGAATGGTTACTGGGTTATATCAGGACAGACATCATTGGGTTCCGTGTTTTCTAAAAAATTTTTTGGGCAGGCATGTCAACCACTCAACGTAGTGAAAGTATGAATGCCTTTTTTGATGGGTATGTTAATTCAAAACAACATTGAAACAATTTGTTGAGCAGTATAACCATGCTTTGCGGAGTAAAGTTGAAAAAGAAGTAAGAGAAGATATGAAGTCACTTTCACAAACAACTTCCTTATGTAACAGAGTACAAGATGGAACATCAAATACAAGAAGTTATATACCATTGCAAAGTTCAGAGAATTCAGCAAGAGTTGGTTAGAAAGATGTATTGCGAAGTTGTGAATTCAGTGGACCAGAACATGTAGTAAGAGAAGATGTCAAAGTTGGTGAGGGGAAAAAAAGAACTTTCTTTAAAGTTTACTTTGACAAAGAGAACGGTGAAATTAATTGTAGTTGCTCAAGGTTTCAGTTTAAGGGAATTCTTTGCAGGCATGCCATTACAACCATGATACGTAATGACGTAGAATTATTGCCAGACAAGTTTATCCTCGGACGATGTCGAAAAGATGTTCGGCGATGTCATAGTAGGGTGAAAATTAGCTATGATATATGGAGTTCTACAGATGAACAAGTGAGATATGACCAAAATATGTGCTAACTTCGCTAAGGTTGCAGAGAGGTTGCATGAGACATTGAAAGTTCTAATTACGTTTTAGATTGGATTGCTATTCTGTGGAAAGATTTAGAAAAAACAAAATTTTGGTTTTGGAAAAAAGTTGTTGTAATGCTGTTGAAAGTTCTGAGACTGTAGTTGAAAACATCGTGATCCAAAGTTACTCGTGCTAAAGGTCGTCCTCGCACTCGAAGGCTACAGTCTATGAATTTCAGAACATAGAAAAAGAAAACACAGGTGTGTATGAGATTATTGTAATTTTGTATAGTTTAAATATTGTTATTAAAGTAACTGACATCGTGTGTGAATTTCCATGCAGATTGAATATGTTCATGCCTTGACACCAGATGTTCCTGACATTGCACCAAACGTTAATGAGGAATGTTTAAAATCGACACGACGGTTCTAATTATACATTAAATTGTATATGATTGTCTAATTCATTTGCAATATGCATCACACTACATGACACTTCTGTCATGCCCGATTCATTTGGAGGATTTCAACAATTGCTACTCCAATATAAATGCTGATTCATTTTGAGGATTTCAGCAATTACTTTTCCAATGTCTTCAAGATGTCCATATGACTAGAGTTTTGAAATAGAATTTATATGTAATCCATATTATCTTAAATCAATTCACCAGACTTTATATGTTATGTTTGTTTGTTAATTCAATCGTTAGCTTCGATGCCATAACGAGTGCTTGGTTCAAAGTATGCCCAAAGTATGCTCAAAGATGTGAAAATATGCTCAACTTTGTTCAAAGTATGCTCAATATAAATTCTCACTAAAATAAAATTATTATACATTGTCGATACTTCTCCTTACATCAAATAACATATTATAAATATTATACAAAGTAATAGGAAAATAATATTTCTGCTGCATATTTTTAAATGAGGACTACGGATAATCTCACTAAACTATGCAAGTCGAGGTCATTGCATACGTATAATCCCTTTGTCACAGGCTATCCATATTATACATGGGATATAGATAAGAACGTCAAATCCTTATGGTATAATATAGTCGACTTTCAAATTTACGATCTCTAAATAACACTCGGAACTCGCTTCCGAAGTTATACCACGGTCATGGATTTACTAGATCACAAACACATGTAGGATACCTATGCCCTGTACACATGACCGATAGATTCTATCTTGATACACACTAGATATCATGAGCATCAGTCCACACCCAACAAACAGACGGGGTCTGATCTAAATAGATCGGTGACGTGACTGCCATCAAAGTGTGGAGGTTAACTCATATATCCACTGTGGTATCTCAAGTCGAAGGACCACTATGCTCGCTCAACTCGAGAAGATTCCTATTGACGTTGGTGTACCATCTATTAGGAAATCTTCAGTGAGTCGTTCAGTGTTTATCAAATAAAAACCTACATGTCTATACGAGTCTTCTGAGACTCATGGTTTATTGGGATAACCATCGGACCAAGTCACGATAACACTTGACCATGACTTTATTTAAGGATATACAACTTATAGTGACGCTTCCCAATGTCAATTACTAACAACATTGTAACTGCGCACTACATTGTAAATCCTAGGGTCTTTGTCTAATATACACGTATCACTAAATCAGATTTAGTTTCAATCTAATCATAATTAGATATCTAATCGTAATTAAATTGAATATGTATATAAAAGACAAGAGGTGCTACCACTAAATAAGTAATATTATGGAAAAATGAAATGAATGTCCGTATTCATGAATCAGACATAAATACGATCCGGATTGGCACTCTGAGCACAAACCCTAAAACTGGATTGGATTGGTATCTACTTACCATTCCAACAATGAAATATATATCTGTCTTGTACACAATATTATGTATATTAAACTTCCGACTGCACTTGCGTAAGAAACTCTCTTCATTTGTTCATTTTCTTGTGGAGTCTCTGGTCACAATCTATGACTTAAAGCTTCAATTTTCATGATAAGAGTATCAATAGATTTACAAGCCTGTATTTGAAAACGTTCAAGAATTTTCTTTATGTATGACTCTTGTGAAAGAAATAATAATTTCTTTGAAGGATTTCTTAATATCTTAACCCCAAGAATATATGCAGCTTCACCCATATCTTTCATCTCGAAGTTAGATGATAACCATCATTTGATGTATTTTACAAATTCCTTACCATTTCCGGCTATAAGTATATCATCCATATGTAAAGATAAGATAATAAACATATCTTTATCTCTCTTAATGTACACACAATGATCCTCATTGATCATTGTGAAGTCGTTTGAAAAGATTGTATTGTGGAATCGTATATACCATTGTCTATATGACTACTTAAGATCATATAGAGACTTTAAAAGTCTACATATTTTCTCATTTTCAGTTTCTTTTGTAAAATCTACGGGTTGTTCCATGTAGATTCCTTTGTCAAGTTCTCCATTGAGAACAACAGTCTTTACATTCATTTGATGTAATTCTCTATCCATGCTCGCTACTATAGTCGGGATCAAGTAAATTGAGGTAAACCTTACAAAAGGTGAAAATGTCTATTTGTTATCAATTCCTTCTTATTGTGTATACCATTTCGCTACAAGTTATGTTTTATATCTTTCGAAATTTCCATCGATATTATATTTTATTTTATAAACCCATATGTTCTTGATGGCTTTGTGTCATTTGGGAAGATCAACCAGTTCCCAAACTTGATTGGACCTTATTGACTTTATTTATTCTTCCATTGTATTAATTCATTTCTCCTTAGTAGGGAATTGAATAGCTTTTTTTTATGTTTCTTGTCTCTTCATCCTCTTGAGGTATAATCATAAAGGCCTCTTCTTAGATATCTAAACTACGTCGAGGAATGCCTAATGATTATTACTTCGTAATTGGGATTCTGATTGTGGAACTGATTTCTCATTTTCCATATTATTCCCAGTTACATCATGCACATTACTCCCACTCGGATCATGTACATCACTGCTACTTAGATCATGTAAAGGAAGCTCATGTGGAACTGATTCATCATTTTGAGACTCATGTGAAACCAATTTATCATTATTTTTCCTCAAATTTCTCTCATCATGTACATCACTCCCACTTGAATTAGGTAAACCTGATTGTTTACTAATTATGACATCCATGTGATCCTGAGTTTCATGAAGAGATAAATCTTGATATATCTCTCTATGCTTAGGAAAATCCGTTTCTAAGGACGTGATATCTCGTGATTCAAATTCTGTCACGCCTCCACTTTCGTGCTCACCTATGCACATATCATTTTGATTATTCAGAATATCTTATGAAGATATTGTTTTTCCCTATTTGGGCCTAATTTTCTATGTTCGTGAGAACGCACATGGACATAAGTTGCACAACTTCAAGGTTTTAGAAAGTGACGATCTGGTTTACGACATGTCCATAACTCATATGGTGTGGTGGTAACTAATTTTGAAGGCACACAGTTAAGTATTTATATATGGCAGTTAATAATACATCACCCAAATAGGTTATAGGAAAATATGTCTGTGTTATCATAGACCTAACCATTTCAAGAAAAATTCTATTTCTTCTTTTCACAACACCATTTTGTTGAGGAGTGTCAAGAGTAGTCAACTTACAACTAATTCATTTTTTATTATATAACTATCTGAATTGATTAGATAAGTATTCATGACCATGGTCAACATATATCGCTTTAATTTTCTTGTCTAATTGATTTTTCGTTAAATTTATAATTTTCTTAATAATAATCTAACTGTTTCATATTTATGAACAATTAAATAGACATAACTAAAGCGTGTGAAATCATCTATAAATATGAAGAAATTATGATTTTCCATGCATTGTCCTTACATTCATTATTAGACCACATATATCTGAATGGATTAATGTAAAAGATATTATGCTCTAGTTCCTTTTTCCAATGGTTTTCTCGTTTGTTTTTCCGGCCAAACAATATTCACATGTAGACAATCTACCTTCACCATATTTCCCAAAAAAAAAAAAAACCTTACTTGAATAAATTGTTCATTCTTTGCTGGCCATGTGGCCAAAGTCTAGCATGCCACACATTCACATTATTATCATTACTGACATGCAATATGACAAATGAAAAACTGGAATTGCGATTAAAGTTTTCAATATTTAATATCATAAAATTATCTAGAAAATAACAAGAATCATAGTGTATTGTACCTAAGTACAAATCAACACTAAATTTATGAAAGTTCAACTTAAAACCTAAATTAACTAAAACCAACATAGAAACTAAATTTCGGTGAATTTGTGGAGAAAATAATACGTCATGTAGGAGTTAAGTTTTTCCGCCATGCATGACCAACTTGTATATGCCCACTCTTTTGACTTTAACTCGCGAGTTTTTTCCGACGTATATCCAATTTATCCCATGTTAAATTCGTCGAAATTTCACAAAGGTATCTATTTCATTCGCTACATAATTTGTGGCTTTTGTGTGTACAATCCAAAAAGATTAGATTCAGTTTAGAAAGATGAAACTTGAAACACATATTTCATTTAAATATGTATTAAATGTATTTACTTTTTAGGGTTCGGTGTAGTCACGACCAAATGACCCATCTTGCCACAGTTATAAACATTTAACATTTGCCGTGTTTTTCTTTTGGGATGACGTTTTCCTTTCCCATATTGGTTAAGTTTCTATTTCTTTCCTGACTTTGAAGAATATTATTCTTTTTCGAACTGGAAACCACCACCATGAAATTTTCTTTTCTTCATGGAACCCCAAGTTTGCTAGTTTATGTCATATGCATATTAGTAATTGACTTAGCAGTTGCGGCGATCAATTTCTAATTCTAGGTGACGTTTAGCATCATCAAAAGTTTGTGATGCTCTCATTGTGGGTCAAATACATCTCCATATACTGTAACATCCCACCTAATGTCAGGATACTACCGGCAGGAGACAGGAAAACCCATCTCCATAAGCCTCTGAGCTATATTAAAATTTCGGCATTGACCTCTGCTAAAATCATGAAACCTGGATCAAAGTCCAGCACCTCGAGGTGTCCTGATATTACATTCAAAACAATCAGTCTCAACTCATATTCTAAAGGCCTTCGGCCTAACAAATCTCAACTCATATGCAAATAGGCCTTAGGCCTGACATTAGACAGATAAATACAAACAACTATGTGCTCAGCACGATT
>SKCR01032604.1:0-33594 GCA_019454045.1 Zanthoxylum bungeanum | reverse complement strand
CAAACACTACTGGGGAGAATCATTTGAGCGACAAAAAGAAAGTATTACACTTTCAGATCCAGCTTAACGTTCGAGAAGCCAAGTCTTGCTGACGACTTTAACTTTAGCGCTAGCAGGGAGGCAACCCATGCAATTTGTGTATATATTTGGGATTTGGTGTGTTTTATTTTTGTGTGTTTAATTTTTACAGGATTAGTCATTTCAATATGGAGAAAAGCTCTCACAAATCTTCACAAGCAATTTCCTTCTCTCCCTCAAAAATCTCTGATGAAAGTATACAAAGCTCGCTTGAGAACGGATGAGGCGACAATTCACGGTGTTCCTAATGATATTCGTTGGGTAAATGAAGCACGAGTCCGATTGGCAGGTGAGTCTTCTGACTCTTTTATTTCACATCTGCCTGGTTTTGGAAGAAGCACCTATGCAAAGAAACGAAGAGCTAAGCAAATGGGTGTTTGTTTTTTAAATTGCACGATTTAATTGCAACACTCTCGTTGTCGTTCTTTAGGAATGGTGTCTGATAATCGTGAAGACAAATTAAATTCATTAGGGATGGCTTGAGTAAGGAGTCTTTAGATGAAATATCTTCAACTCTTGAGACACATCCCAGTGGATATGTTCACATTGCCATTCGCAAATTACATACACAATTCCAAAAAGAAAGACAAACAATTAAGTCTCGGGAATCTGACTCAAAAAGACCCTGTTTGCCAATTTATAAGAAAATTTGATGGGAAGCTGTCCCTGGCATAGACGTCATCAAGCCGTTACTTTTCTTGTAAATATTATATCTTTTTGTCTTTTCTTAATAATTGTGATTTGTTTTGTTGATTTCTTTTATTTTCTCCGACATGATCCAGATCTTGTTGACTATCACGATATTATTTCGCTACTAATCGTCCTCTTGGAAGATACTTGTGCTATTTTTACTCACCCTTTTCAGGTACTATAAATTCAGCCCGTCATTGCACTTTTGAAGGCACCAGAGTTGAGAAAGAAATACATAAAAATGGAAGCCACTTCAAGAAGACGAGTTGAAAATATCTGTATTTTGCGGTACTAGTGTTGGAACTAAGCCACAATACATAGAAGCAGCACAGGAATTGGGTCGAGTCTTAGCAGCAAGGAATATGCACTTAATAATGGCGGAGGCATCTCGGACTTATGGGGATCGTTTCAAAGCCGTACAGGAAGGAGGCAGTCACGTTTTGGGAATCATCCCAAAACCCTTGGCAGAGGCAAATCTTATTGGATCATCAAACGGGGAGGAACTGATCGTGCCAGGTATGTCTGAACGATTGGTAGAAATGATTAACCGTGCTGATGCTTTTATCGCTTTGCCAGGTGGCTTGGGCACATTGGAGGAAATTTTTATAGTTCTATCTTGGGCGAACCTGAACATACACCAGAAACCGCTTGGACTGCTTAACGTTGATGGATTTTATGATTTTCTTTGTGTGTTTCTTGATGATGCTCGGAGAAAAGGGTTCGTGTCAAAACCTATGAAAGAACTTCTCTTCACTGCCAGAACTGCTCCGGATCTAATAGACCAACTCATAGCCTATGAACCACAAGTTGACCTTATCATTTCAAAGATAAATTGGTCTGGGGACGATCGTGGTAAGAGGCGTCGGGTTAATCTGGATCTTAACCTTTAATTTCCTGTAGAATTTCTGCTAACCAGGTATTATCTTCTAAACTCTTCTTCTACTGTTTAAGACATTGGGGACAATGTCTCATTTAGGTTTGGGGGAGGGAATTAGTGATTAGTACCTTGTTTTTAGTTTGTATGTTATTTTTATTTTTAGTCCAAAATTTTTCGAAATACAAAAAAATTAGAAATTTTTCAAAAATTACAAAAATATTTTGCGTTTTTTGCGTTTTTTATTTTGACTAAAAAGGTGAAATTGGTAAAAGATAGCTGAGTAAGGAGTTTCCACTCCTGATACGTATCTCAAACCTATTTTGAAACAAGTTAATTTTTGTTTATTTCATTTTAAATTATTTAATTTTTGAATTCTCCATAAAACTGACTAAAATGAATCTTTATATGCTCAGTTGACAGATATTATCAATATGCATAGTAACATACGGTCGTGAGCTAAAATTGAAAAGTTTGTAATATTCAGTGCTCTAGTTTAATTGGAGGAAGCATCTCAAAAAGTAATGGAGTAAAAAAAAAAAAAAAAAAAAAAAAAACGTCTGAGATCCGAGTTATTAAGTCTGTAAGGGTGTTTTAACATGTAGTGCCTTAAAACCAACTGGTTTGGGAGTCATTGGCCCAAAGCTCGCTACATGGATCAAAGATGCTGCAAAAATATATATATCTGAAGTCTGAGTAATTAAGTCCGTAGGGGTGTCTTAACACCTGGTGCCCTAAAGCCAACTGGTTTGGGAGCCACCGACCCAACGCTCGTTACATAGATGGAAGATTGTATATAAAAATTAAAATAGAGAAAAATCAAAGAAAAAAAATCAGAAAAATCAGAAAAATTATTCCATTGCTGCAAAAAGGTGTGAATTCTGATAAAACTTTATGACAAAAATATTACTCTCTTATCAACTGCACTTATGACTGTTGTGGGCAAAAATGAGTTGATTAATTTTGTTAGCTGTGTATATGGAGAATGGTAAAAATAATCGGAGAATTTACTTATTCGGTAATTTAGAATAAAACAAAACAACTAGTAACTGGGAGTAGAAGTTTCACCCCTGATTAGTCACTTACATCTTTATTCTCTTTTCGCTTGTCTTTTTGCTTTTGTGTGCATTAGTTTTATTATCTTTTTACTTCTGTAAAACGTTTGTGGGTATCATTGCTGTAAACCCTCACGAGACTACAACTCGTCCACTAGGGACACCTAGGGGTTTAAAGGCTTGTTGCATATGCTAAATGCAACCGTGATCCCTACGAAAGTGGCTTAGTTTAATTTTAATTTTATTTTTTATTTTGCTCGAGGACTAGCAAAATGTTAGGTTTGGGGGTGTGATGAGCGGAAAATATATCAATATTTACCGCCCCTTTTACTTAATATTTTGTTTAGTTCTCGGGTTTGATGAACGTTTTGATATGTTTTATTTTATTTTGCAGATAAAATAATATCGGGACTCAATGAAATCATTTAGGACGAAATGTGGATCAAATAAGGGCAATTATGGGACTTGATATATTAAATTTGGAGATTGGAAACTTGAAAGGGCGTTTTTGACGAAGTGCAGTTTTGGAAATTCCAGTTTTGCGCATCTGTCGTATTTTGGGCATAACTATTTACTCAGATATCGGATTGAGCTGATTCAAGTTCCAGATTAAAGAAGACTCAAAGATCTACAACTGTGAAAGAGAATATATTTTCAAATTCTGATGATTTCATGACCGAAATTGATGAACCATCCAGAAGTGTGTGGAGTGTAATTATTAAAAGTCATTATCAATCATTTCAAAGCAAAATATTAATTAATAAATAATTAATAAAAATTATCAAATCACCACCAAACAAGATAAGAAATTAGTGGAGCAATTATGGTTTGGTGGAGTAATTAGTGGAGAAATTAATAATGGATTTGGTGGAGAAATTGATTGATGATTTGATGGTGGCAAAACTTTGCCTATAAATACCAAGCCATTTCATTTGTAAAATTCATACTTTCTTCTTTGAAATTCTTAATGAATAAATAAGAAGATTGTATCTAGTTTGTTTATTTTTAGTTTTCAGTAATTAATTTTCAGTTTCGCACTTTCTTTTCTTTACTTTTCAGTTTTTACTTTCCGCAATTTACTTTTACGCACAATACTTTTCTTTCTTTAATTTTTCAGTTTTTACTTTTCAGTAATGATGAGGTAACTTCCCCAGCTAGGGTGAAAGGTAATTCTTTTACTATTGCTATTTAGATTAATCTCCCTTAAATATAATATATTCACTATTTAAAATATTGACTTAAAAAGGATACCGCCAGATTGGTCGGTTGGTAATTCATTTTAATCTGATTTAAACCTGACTAATAAAGGATACCGCCAGATTGGTCGGTTGGTAATTAAACTTTCTTACCGCCTATATGGCAGGTTCATGGACAAATCTTTTTACCGCCTTAATGGCCGGTTGGACTTAATTTGACTTAATCAGGTTACCGCCTATATGGCTGGTTGGTAATGTTATCACAAGTTTATATATTATATTATGGGAGATATCTAAATTAGTAGTAGTAAAAGTAATTCCTTTTACCTTAGCATTTTATTTTATTGTAATTTACTTTTCAGTATTTACTTTACCGCATTTTTACTTTATGTCTTTTATTTTCAAGTTTTTACTAGCCCTAGTTATGTGTTGTAACTAATTAGTTATCTGGGGTTTGATGAAATCCAATATCACCGTTTTATAAGGGTTAGATTATAGTTTGGGTAATATAAAGATTTATTTATTGAGTCTTAATCTTAATGCTTTTTCATTAATTGGCCATTAATAAAATTGATCTGGTAAATCTAAAATGAACTAGACATAGGGATTTTAGGTTTCAGCAGCCTTAGACTCAATAGCCCACGATCTTCCTTGAGGATAGATAACCCTTTAATAGATTTCCTTACAGGATAGGAATATACCTGTCAGGCGGGGGTAGCCATAATTGGAACTTAAACTTAATGAATCCAGATAATTTGGTTGACATAGACATATGATTCAATTGGGTTAAACTGGGTATTTGTGTCTGACCATCTACAGAGGCTTACACATAATTTAGTGTTCCAGGTTAATAAATCAATATATTACCCAACTTTAAGAAACCACTTCATCTTCTAAATAATATTGGAATTAATCACAACCCTGGATAGTTTTTATAAATTTGGATTTTTCTCAACCTACTTTTAAGCAATTTTATTTACTTGCTTTTAAATTTAGAATCGTCACCATTCCAATCAATCATCAACAACTTGTTAGATATTAGTAATCATTTGACCTCATAAAATTAATAGTTTAGATATTAAGTCCTCGTGGGATCGATATTTTTATACTACTTGAACGATACGTGCGCTTGCGTTATACGTGTGTGTTTACGGCAACGAGCAAACACCAGATCTCATGATCACCTAATTAGTCACCCTCCAATACAAATTATAAACATTGGAGCACATATCTTCCACCTCCCAAAGGCCCCAGGCTACGGGACACCTCATCAATCCTATCATTTGATCCAATCCATTAGAAGCATTCGAAAAATATGGCAAGTGGAAATCCGCCATCAAACCGACCATCCACTTAATCACCAGAAAAGCCAAGATGATTCTCCAGCCGACCGATTACAACAAATTATCTCCTCTATGCGTAAGGAAATACAAAAGTTGCAAAGAGTGATTCTCTCTGGCCTACCCGGTGCCGGACTACCAGTGAACCAACACTTGGATCATTCTACACACTTCTACCGGTCGACCAGAGAATATCCTCATAAACCACACTCATACTCCAATCAACCAATAAATTATGAAGGAGGATTGCCATCACTTCCAGACTACGTGAAAGAAGTGTTATCTTCTTCAGACGACGTTGAGATGATCCTCATCTCCTCCAGAAGACATTAATAGATTGTCAATAATTTTAGACTCAATTTGACCATTCTCACGGACCTACATTGGGAACAAGGCGTGTTCCTTCAATGGAACCATTTTCCTTACCATTCACCTCATATGATGAAGCGATGCACTTGGCATAAGGAGATTGTCCCAATCGACAGTACCCGAATGAAGATTTGGCGAGGACATCCCGGTCAACATAACCAGGTATCATAGTTTGGGACTTGTTATAGCTGTCCCAGTCCATACTACACCATATAGCTTGAAAATTGTTATGGACGTCCCAGTCGACATCAATTTTTGGCTGGGGAATTATAATAGATGTCATAGTTGGTACCACCATTTATGGTATGAGACTTGCAATGGTGTCCCAGTCGACACTAAAATTTACAATCTGATAATTGACAAAGAAATCACAGTCGACATTTGTAATATGGCATAGGACTTGTTAGAGATTTCTCACTCGACATCAGTGTATTAGAGGATGTCCCAATTGTCATTATTATATTTATAGCTTGTCATTTGCTTGAAATTCCATTCAACACTCTACATGTGAGGCTTTTCGCTAGCTTAAGATCTCATTCGACATAAGATAGGAAAATTCCTAGCTAAATGGTTGAGGTTCCATCCCGCACGACAAGGAAGAACTACAAACTAGAGCCGAAAACATCACTCGACACTACGAAGGTATAGTCTCAGTTAGGAGTGAATATACCAAATAAATATTAATCTTGTGGTAGGTGAGTGACCCGTCCGACTCTACAATAATATGGACCCGACTTGAAGAGGATGCACCAAATAAGTGCAATTAGCCCCTATGATATTACACGATTGAAGATCTGACATCAGGTTGCAATATCACTTGATGGGGCATTGATGAATGGTCGTCTTTGAGTGAAGATGTCATTCACACGTGAATATCCAACAGAAGTATGGAATCACATTCGGCAACATGCCAACAGAGGTTTGGCACCCGGCAAAAATGCCTTACTACAAGGCGGACATGAAGGTCAGTCATGCGACTTTACGTGTATCCAAGTCTGATATTGGGCAAAGATATCATTCAACCCTATTTACGGAATACTCCAAAAAAAAAATTACCTTTCTTATTCTCAATTCTGCCCCATCTATGGCTCCCACGTGTACACCAGCAACTCTATTTCCATCAAACCCAATTCACCTTTTTCATTCGACCCCTCACCTCAACTACCGTCGTATGATTCTCATGAGTCCTACAAAAGTTTCAACACAAAACCACGAAACATTTACTACGACAGCCGCAGGATCATTCCCTGCCGTTTGATCAGCATCAGCCGGTCCGAGATTACATCCTGCCAAATCGTAATCCAAATTTGTTTAACCCAACACCTTTTGACTACGGAGGATCGTCGACTTCGCAGGAGGTATGAAGATGGAAATAGGGATGACACCTATGCGTATGGAGCAAATCAAAATCTTATAGGGCCTATGGCGCGGATCCATAGTCATCAAATTCAACCTTGTTTGATGATGGGCTATCAATCAGTTTTCCATCAAGTAAGGATTTGCGATCCAGTAAGCGTGGGTTCAAGTAAGATTGTAAGAACAGTACCAGAGGTGAAGAACAAGCAAGGCATGAAGAGTGAGGTCTAGAGGTTTCGAGTCAACTGAAATTGGAGGCCAGAGCGCCATGGATGTTCTCTTCCAGTAATGTGAGCAGCTCACATTTAACTCAACGAAGATAAGGTCTCACGCTACATACAAAGGAGTGTTCCATTCGATAAACTCCATATACATAGACAACAATACTTCACCCTAAAAGTCGAGTCTTCCATTTCCAAATCAAAAAAACAATGAATTATTAAGAACTTAAAGTTGCAACAGGCGTCGTATAGAGAGCTGGTCGGCTGGGTATAGACATGAAGAAGTCTATGTGCATGTGGCTGGACGTGGCACTATATTTGAGCTCAGTATCGCGTGACTGCATGGAGTTCGATACGACCTTACTGAATCGACCAATTTCGGTAGACAAAACACCCATTGTTATAAAATTCCACCAAACATCAATATCACCAAACGCGATGAGTGTGCGTGGGAGAAGTGTAGTTCCAATTCTTCGTATGTTTGGCATATTGGGATGGTTTGGAATTGGGATCTCGGTATCAGATGTTGAAGGTTATGTACTGATGTCAGGGAATAAAATTTGTGGCAGCACTTTTGGTGCATCATTCACGATGAGATCTCTCTCACCCAGTCTACATGCGCATACCTGGGGATCGTTTCCTTCTCCATCACCAAACCCATGAAACCATATAGCTCACACCATAAATAAAGCTACAGGCCAAGAGACGACGTTCAGCCTTTCTCACACGTCAGAGGCATAATACCGCCCAAAAATAAAGTCGCATGAGTGAACTACAGTCTGCGAGAGGACCATTATGGAGAAACTGTTAACTAACAGTCGACATGAGTCCATGCACGTCGACTGGAAACATGAAATTTGGTTAAGAGCAAAGGCATGGGTTGGTGGGAAATCTGACAGCACGAGATCCCATGCTACATATTCACTTGGACATCTTTCTCTATGTGGTGTCACCTTCCTGAATAACTTCATCAGGCAGCAACACATGAGTAAACAGGTTTCTCTTCTTCGACAAAACTCTCTGCAAGTGCCAAATCGCAACAACAATAGAATGCAACTGATCTATGCAAGTCCCCGTCCTCTGCCACAACCATACTCTCGCCTAGACGTCGCCTCCAATCTACGGTCGTGTGAGTGCATGGCCTTTTCGCTACAAGGCAGCTTTTGTTTTATTCTCTTGTTTAGTGGGACATGTTACATGGTTTTCTTTGTCATTAGCACAAAGGTTGGCTTCATGAGTGTAGGCAAACTTTTTCAAAGTGGCAGATGAACGTCCTGGATTATAGCCTCCACTGCCACCTGATGACTTTGGGACGTGGCCTTCGTTGCAAACTTGATTCAAGATGCATTGGTTCTGGTGCACCTTGTTACTTGTTCTGGTAACAAACCATCTCATTCGGGTCCAGCGACCACTCAAAGCCTTTTTCAGCAAATGAACCCAAGACAAAAGCCCATATTACTAGAGCCCGAAACTGTCGCATGGAATCCCACGCAGTGCAAAATTTGATAATATAAACAAGTCATTTGAATCGCTTAGAAAGTCGTACTTAAAAAAAAAAAAAAAAAAACCGTACTGGTTAACAGCATTTTACAAACAGGTGGCGTTACAAGGGAGATTGTAAAGTTAATGATTCTCACTTAGAACAAAACTCTGTTATTTGGTAACAAAACAACGTTATTAAAAGAGATTATAAGCTTGGTAGTTGCGTTATCGGCAATGGATCTTGCTACCTCATTAGCCATTGTGGAACTCATTACTTTATGCCTTCATGTAAGTCTCTCTTACACGACATTCTGACTTTTGAGGTTAGCTAGCCTTTTGATCATTTACGTGTGAATAGCGGTCGAATGGACTTGATGGAAGTTTATTCGACCATTGTCATTTAGACATCCTTCAGGTCCATATAACTATAGTGCAAAGTGCATTCTTCAAGTCTAGTAGAGTGAAGATTCACATTGTCATTCATTAGGTTCATACGACCGTGTCTTCTGGACCTTTGTCAGGTCCATTCGACAATAGTCTCATTGATAGGTAGAATGAAGATTCATTTGGACTTTCATCAAGTTCATTCGACCATAGCTTCATCAGGTATAGTGGAGTGTGAATACTTTCTTGAACATCTCCCGTGGCTCATGTAGAGTCAACATATGACCTTCATCTGGTCTTGGAAAAATTGAAGACTCCCCTGGTCCATGACCAGTAGTATGGAGATTATCCTGACCTTTATCTGGTTCAGTCGACCGGGGACATCCCCCATCGGCTCACATCGAGTCAAGTTATAGACATTGACTACACATGTCGTATGACTTATATCTTCCTGGCCTCTTCAAGTCCAGTCGACCGGGGACATCCACCATGGACTCATGTAGAGTCAAGTTATAGACATGGACTACACATGTCGTATGACTTATATCTTCCTGGCCTCATCAAGTCCAGTCGACCGGGGACATCCCCCATGGACTCATGTAGAGTCAAGTTATAGACATGGACTACACATGTCGTATGACTTATATCTTCCTGGCCTCATCAAGTCCAGTCGACCGGGGACATCCCTCATGGACTCATGTAGAGTCAAATTGTAGACATGGATTACACATGTCGAAATGACTTATATCTTCCTGGCCTCATCAAGTCCAGTCGACCGGGGACATCCCCCATGGACTCATGTAGAGTCAAGTTATAGACATGGACTACACATGTCGTATGACTTATATCTTCCTGGCCTCATCAAGTCCAGTCGACCGGGGACATCCCTCATGGACTCATGTAGAGTCAATTGTAGACATGGATTACACATGTCGAAATGACTTATATCTTCCTGGCCTCATCAAGTCCAGTCGACCGGGGACATCCCCCATGGACTCATGTAGAGTCAAGTTATAGACATGGACTACACATGTCGTATGACTTATATCTTCCTGGCCTCATCAAGTCCAGTCGACCGGGGACATCCCTCATGGACTCATGTAGAGTCAAATTGTAGACATGGATTACACATGTCGAAATGACTTATATCTTCCTGGCCTCATCAAGTCCAGTCGACCGGGGACATCCCCCATGGACTCATGTAGAGTCAAGTTATAGACATGGACTACACATGTCGTATGACTTATATCTTCCTGGCCTCATCAAGTCCAGTCGACCGGGGACATCCCTCATGGACTCATGTAGAGTCAAATTGTAGACATGGATTACACATGTCGAAATGACTTATATCTTCCTGGCCTCATCAAGTCCAGTCGACCGGGGACATCCCCCATGGACTCATGTAGAGTCAAGTTATAGACATGGACTACACATGTCGTATGACTTATATCTTCCTGGCCTCATCAAGTCCAGTCGACCGGGGACAACCCTCATGGACTCATGTAGAGTCAAATTGTAGACATGGATTACACATATCGAAATGACTTATATCTTCCTGGCCTCATCAAGTCCAGTCGACCGGGGACATCCCCCATGGACTCATGTAGAGTCAAGTTATAGACATGGACTAACATGTCGTATGACTTATATCTTCCTGGCCTCATCAAGTCCAGTCGACCGGGGACATCCCTCATGGACACATGTAGAGTCAAATTGTAGACATGGATTACACATGTCGAAATGACTTATATCTTCCTGACCTCATCAAGTCCAGTCGACCGGGGACATCCCCCATGGACTCATGTAGAGTCAAGTTATAGACATGGACTACACATGTCGTATGACTTATATCTTCCTGGCCTCATCAAGTCCAGTCGACCGGGGACATCCCCCATGGACTCATGTAGAGTCAAGTTATAGACATGGACTACACATGTCGTATGACTTATATCTTCCTGGCCTCATCAAGTCCAGTCGACCGGGGACATCCCTCATGGACTCATGTAGAGTCAAATTGTAGACATGGATTACACATGTCGAAATGACTTATATCTTCCTGGCCTCATCAAGTCCAGTCGACCGGGGACATCCCCCATGGACTCATGTAGAGTCAAGTTATAGACATGGACTACACATGTCGTATGACTTATATCTTCCTGGCCTCATCAAGTCATGTCGACCGGGGACATCCCTCATGGACTCATGTAGAATCAAATTGTAGACATGGATTACACATGTCGAAATGACTTATATCTTCCTGCCTCATCAAGTCCAGTCGACCGGGGACATCCCTCATGGACACATGTAGAGTCAAATTGTAGACATGGATTACACATGTCGAAATGACTTATATCTTCCTGACCTCATCAAGTCCAGTCGACCGGGGACATCCCCCATGGACTCATGTAGAGTCAAGTTATAGACATGGACTACACATGTCGTATGACTTATATCTTCCTGGCCTCATCAAGTCCAGTCGACCGGGGACATCCCCCATGGACTCATGTAGAGTCAAGTTATAGACATGGACTACACATGTCGTATGACTTATATCTTCCTGGCCTCATCAAGTCCAGTCGACCGGGGACATCCCTCATGGACTCATGTAGAGTCAAATTGTAGACATGGATTACACATGTCGAAATGACTTATATCTTCCTGGCCTCATCAAGTCCAGTCGACCGGGGACATCCCCCATGGACTCATGTAGAGTCAAGTTATAGACATGGACTACACATGTCGTATGACTTATATCTTCCTGGCCTCATCAAGTCATGTCGACCGGGGACATCCCTCATGGACTCATGTAGAATCAAATTGTAGACATGGATTACACATGTCGAAATGACTTATATCTTCCTGGCCTCATCAAGTCTAGTCGACCAGGGACATCCCCCTTGGACTCATGTAGAGTCAAGTTATAGACATGGACTACACATGTAGTATGACTTATATATTCCTGGCCTCATCAAGTCCAGTCGACCGGGGACATCCCCCATGGACTTATGTCGAGTCAAGTTATAGACATGGATTACACATGTCATATGACTTATATCTTCCTGGCCTCATCAAGTCCATTCAACCGGGGACATCCCCCATAGACTCGCGTCGAGTCAAGTTATAGACATGGACTACATATGTCGTGTGACTTATATTCGGAAACTTCATCTGGTTTAGTCGCCCGCAGACATCCCATACGGACTCTCATAAAGTCAAATCAAAGAAATGGATAACGCATGTCGTGTGACTTATAACTTCCTGGTCTCGTCAAGACCAGTTGATCGTAGACATCCTTCGCGAACTCGTATCAGGTCAAGTTTCGAATACAGAACACACATATCGCGCGACATATAATCTGACCTACATCTGGGCCAAATTGATTGGGTACTTCCCCTATTGGATTGGCAAAGTCGAGTTCATTACCCTGACCTTCATCTGGCTCGAATGATTGGGCACTTCCCAGACGACACTTACATCGAGTACTCTCCAAGCCAATGACTATTTGACTTAGAGAGTAGGGGACAAACTGTATGGGCCAAATTTGGTCCAAGGGTAATTTCGTCATTTCACTTAAGGCCCACTGCTAAACACACCCCTGAAGACCCATAACCAAACTCAAAGGCACTATACAGGCCCAGGCCCAATGAGTTGCAACATTTATAACCAAGGGACATCCAAAGGCCAACCCACTCAACATACAGCTTCATAAAATCAATCGTTTCAGTCTACAACGGGCAACCGCACTAAATGCCCCTCATGAAGTTGCAATCATAACTGACTCCTAACGGACAAGAAATAAAGGAACAGTAAATGCGCACGTTCCCCTGAAAGCATGTATATAAACGAAGATAGATGAGGGAAAAAGGGGTTCGGATTCTTTGGCTTAGCTCAATATTACACTCTCTATAAGCTCTCTCTAAACCCCTCATCCACCGCCCTCACGGCAGCTATCGCAGTTCAAGGTATCATCTAACCTTGCCATTCTCTCTACTACACCCATTGTACAGTTATTGACTTGAGCGTCGGAGTGCCCCCGGCACCCACCACACCGGTGGGCAGTACTCCCGCTCACTCTACATCTTTGTTTTGCAGGATCGCCAATGCCCTCTTTCACGAAATCTCAATTGTGGACCTCGGGCGAAACCAGCGTCTACAGTAGCCATTACTTGATACCTGTATTTTCTTTTGTTTGGCTTAGATACGCCATTTATGTTGGCTATGAGTTTGTTCTTTTTTACATTTAACAAATATCAGTTCTGCATTAGAGATTGTTTCTTTCCAGTTTAGCAATCTAATTTCCAATAACTACACAGTCCTAACAAACTTTGACCACCAGAGAATCAGCAGCAGCTGCTACAGCTCGTGGCCTTGAACAAGGAGGAAAAATTGGTGAAAAGGAAGAATCCTTGTTATGTTGACACTTGACAGTGTTAGCATTGCTGTTGGTGGCTGACCGGCGTAAACACACACGTATAATGCAAGCGCACGTATCGTTCAAGTAGTATAAAAATATCGATCCCACGAGGACTTAATTCCTACTGTTGTTATTAATTGTTGAATATATTTATTTACAAATATCTAATTAAATGGAGAAGAGAATGATTGTTTGATTGGTTGAATGTGGTTTTCCTTAATTAAAATAAATAAAATAAACAAAAGAAAATACTAAGGAAAATAACAAAAGACACAAAGATATAGGGTTGTGAATCTTTCTAATATCTTTTAAAAGATGAAGTGATTATTTTATGTTTGTGTAATAAATTGGTTTACTAACCTGGAACACTAAATTATGCAAAAGCCTCTGTCGATGGTCAGACGCAAATACCCAGTTTAACCCGCCCGACAGGTATATGTCTATCCTGTAAGGAAATCTATTAAAGGGTTATCTATCCTCAAAGAAGATCGTGGACTATTAAGTCTAAGGCTGAAACCTAAAATCCATATGTCTAGTTCATTTTAGATTTACCACATCAATCTTATTGGTGATCAGACAACAAGAAGCATTAAGCTTAAGACTTAATAAGTAAACCTTTAAATTACCCAAACTATAAAATAACCCTTTATAAACCGGTGATATTAGAATTCATCACAACCCCAGATAACTAATACATAACTAGGGCTAATAAAAACTTAAAAGTAAAAGACATAAAGTAAAAATGCTGAAAAGTAAAAGACATAAAGTAAAAGCTGAAAAGTAAAATAAAATAAAATGCTAAGGTAAAAGGAATTACTTTTACTATTTACTATTTTAGATATCTCCCATAAAATAATATATAAACTTGTGATAATATTACCAACCGACCAATCTGGCGGTATCCTTTATTAGTCAGGTTTAAACCAGATTAAAATGAATTACCAACCGACCAATCTGGCGGTATCCTTTTTAAGTCAATATTTTAAATAGTGAATATATTATTTTTAAGGGAGATTAATCTAAATAGTAACAGTAAACGAATTACCTTTCACCCTCGCTGGGGAAGTTACCTCCTCATGGTGAATAGTAAAAACTGTAAAAAGTAAAAAAAAAAAGTAAATTACTATATTAACAAAACGTAATTAAAATTATTTACAAAACTAAAACTAAAAAAAACTAAAACTAAAAGAAACTAGAGAGAGAAACTCTCTCTTTACATCAAAGAGATGAGAGAGTGTGGTACATCTAAAACTGAAATCTCGAGCTCAATTTATAGGCGCGGATAGGCATCGGGCGTCGCGACGCTGAGGCCTTTGGCGTCGCTACGCCAACTTCTGTCGACGTGGCACGCTCTGGTTTGTCGGTTGCAGATTCTGGATAAGATGATAAGGTGACACGTGGCGAGGTTGTTGGAGACTCAATTATTGTGACACGTGGCGGCTTCTTATTGGTCGGCTAGATTCTTATCCGCCACGTGTCAGATAAGGATTAGATAGCCAATAATTGATGCTAACGTGGCGCTGACGTGGCGGTGAGGTGGCGACACGTGGGAAAGGGACTGTCGGCACCGTAGGATTGCGACACGTGGCACTTCCTGATTGGCTGATGATGACGTGGCGGTTAGGTGGCAGTTTGACTTGGTCAACCTAGTGATGTGGCTGATGACGTGGCAATGACATGGAGTGACACGTGGCACACGTGGCGATGATGACTGTCGGCACCGTAGGATGATGACACGTGGCATGGCGCATGTTAGCAGATCGGCTGTGATGGTGACACGTGGCACGGCGAACGTTAGCAAAGTCAAACTTTTCTCAGATTCTGATTTGTGGACCCGGCGCACGTTAGCACTGTTCGGCGCATGTTAGGAGTCGCGACGCTGAATGTCTTGGCGTCGCGACGCGTGAAATTACCAAAATGCCCTTTTCGTCCAATTTTCACTGTTTTGGCCCAAATCACCTCCAAAATGTCCTGAAACTTTATTTATCTACAAAAAACACAAAACACATCAAAATATTCACAAAACTCAAGAAACTATACAAAATATTAGGTTAAATGAGTGGGTATTAGTGATAGATTTACCACTCATCACCCCCCCAAACCTAACATTTTGCTAGTCCTCGAGCAAAACATAAAATAAAATAACATAAACATCTTTAAAATAAAATTTAACTAAGCCAATTTCGTAGGGATCACGGTTGCATTTAGCGTATGCAACAAGCCTTTAAACCCCTAGGTGTCCCTAGTGGACGAGTTGTAGTCTCGTGAGGGTTTACAACAATGCTACCCACAAACATTTTATAAAAGTAAAAATGTAGTGAAACTAATGCACACAAAAGCAAAAAGACAAGAGAAAAGAGAATAAAGAAGTTAGTAACTAATCAGGTGAAACTTCTACTCCAAGTTACTAGTTGTTTTGTTTCTTTCAAATTACAGAATAAGTAAATTCTCCGATTATTTTACCATTCTTCATATACACAGCCAACAAGATATTAATCAACTCATTTTTGCCCACAACAGTCATAAGTGCAGTTGATAAGAGAGTATATTTTGTCCTAAAGTTCTATCAGATTTCACACCTTTTGGTAGTAATGGAATAATTTTTCTGATTTTTCTGATTTTTTCTTTGATTTTTTCTCTATTTTTTTATTATATACAATATCTTCCATCTATGTAACGAGTGTTGGGTCGGTGGCTCCCAAACCAGTTGGCTTTAGGGCACCAGATGTTAAGACACCCCTACGGACTTAATTACTCAGACTTCAGATATATATATATTTTTGCAGCATCTTTGATCCATGTAGCGAGCTTTGGGCCAGTGACTCCCAAACCAGTTGGTTTTAGGGCACTAGGTGTTAAAACACCCTTACAGACTTAATAACTCGGATCTCAAATTTTTTTTACTCCACTGCTTTTTGAGATGCTTCCTCCAATTAAACTAGAGCACTGAATATTACAAACTTTTCAATTATAGCTCATGTCTGTATGTTACTATATATGTTGATAATACATGTCAACTGAGCATATGAAGATCCATTTTAGTCCGTTTTAAGGAGAATTCACAAATTAAATAATTCAAAATGAAATAAACAAAAATTAACTTGTTTCAAAAATGGTTTTAGATACGTCTCAGAAGTGGAAACTCCTTACTCAGCTATCGCTTACCAATTTCACCTTTTTAGTTAAAATAAAAACACAAAAACACAAAATATTTTTGTAATTTTTTTTGAAAATTTTTCAATTTTTTTTGTATTTTTCGAAAAATTTTGGCCTAAAATTAAAAACACACAACTAAAAACAAGGTACTGATCAACTAATTCCCTCCCCCAAACCTAAATGAGACATTGCCCCCAATGTCTTAAGCAGTAAAAGGAGAGTTAAGAAGGTCATACCTGGTTAGCTGAAAATCTACAGGAAATTAAAGGTTAAGATCCAGATTAATCCTACGCCTCTTACCACGATCGTCCTCAGACCAATTTATCTTTGAAAGGATAGGGTCAACTTGTGGTTCATAGGCTAAAAGTTGGTCTATTAGATCCGGAGCAGTTCTAGCAGTATAAAGGAGTTCTTTCATAGGTTTTGACACGAACCCATTTCTCCGGGCATCAGCAAGAAACACACAAAGAAAATCATAAAATCCATCAACGTTAAATAGTCCAAGCGGGGTTTCTGGTGTATGTTCAGGTTCGCCCAAGATAGAACTATAAAAATTTCCTCCAATGTGCCCAAGCCACCTGGCAAAGCGATAAAAGCATCAGCACGGTTAATCATTTATACCAGTCGTTCAGACATACCTAGCACAATAAGTTCCTCTCCGTTTGATGATCCAATAAGATTTTCCTCTGCCAAGGGTTTTAGGATGATTCCCAAAACGTGACTGCCTCATTCCTGTACAGCCTTTGAAACGATCCCCATAAGTCCAAGATTGCCTCCGCCATATATTAAGTGCATATTCCTTGCAGCTAAGACTCGACCCAATTCATGTGCTGCCTCTACGTATTGTGGCTTAGTACCAACACTAGTACCGCAAAACACACAGATGTTTTCAACTCGTCTTCTTGAAGTGGCTTCCATTTTTTATATATTTCTTTCTCAAATCAGGATGCCTTCCAAAGTGCAATGACGAGCTGAATTTATAGTACCTGAAACGGGTGAGTAATAATAGCACTAGTATCTTCCATAGGAAGCTTGTTTAGCTAAACAACAAAATGAAATCGTGAAAGGTCAAAAAGTCTGGATCATGTCTACGAAAATAAAGATAATTACAACAGAAAAGTGAATCAAAGCAATAATTAAGGCAACGGAATTGTGTACGCAATACGCCACTCGTTTGATATATAAATCCATTAGGATGCGTCTTAAGAATTAATTCTTTACTCAGCCATCGCTAATGAATTGTTTCTCATCTTTGTGATTTCCAAACACCATTCCTT
The DNA here is from genome assembly GCA_019454045.1 of Zanthoxylum bungeanum. NCBI lineage: Eukaryota > Viridiplantae > Streptophyta > Magnoliopsida > Sapindales > Rutaceae > Zanthoxylum > Zanthoxylum bungeanum. The sequence continues at coordinate 15,702 of SKCR01032604.1, read as the reverse complement.
CTGTCTTAAAATGCTCTGTTTGTGCTTTTCCCTACAAAATAACACAAAAAATTAAAAACTCTACAACATGTATACACAAAATATGAAACAGAAATTACAACAAATTGCATGGGTTGCCTCCCTGCTAGCGCTAAATTTTTCGTCTTCAGCCAGACATGACTGAATCCATCTGTTAAGGTGGTTTCAATGTCGTTTTGGATGTCCTATTAAAGACAATCCCGTGAGCGTTGCTTTTGAATGGTCTCTTCCAACGGTAAGGTAGCAAAAATTTTTTATCCCATTTAGTGTTTGTGCCACCTTTTTGATCTTTGTTGCTGCAGTGATTCCTGAAAAGAAAGAAATAAAATCAGGAGGTCTCGTATTGTGTTTGACTTTGAATGAAATTTCCATTATGTCAAGCTTCTGGGTGATATCTTTGATTTGTACTCCCCAAAACAGTGATGTTTCTTCTGAATGCTCTGGATCTTTAATAAGTTCAGACATTTTCTCCTCCATTTGCTCTGCTTCTTGCTCCACCTTTTCTTCACATATGAATTTTAAAATTTATGTATTCAACTCTTCATCCGTCATCTGTGAAATGCATGCTCCATAAATATCTGCCTGAGGATGTAAAGATGTTTCTGACATTCGGTCTTCATTCTCTGATACGACTGGAATGGATGGTTCAGGTAGATCTTCATCAAACATAATGGTAAAGCATGCTCCAAGATCTTCATTTTGAGGATTGAAAGTTTGATCCTCCGTTATTGGTGCAGTTGGTACAAATAGATCAGCTTCATCCTCGTCAGAATCTGAATAATAAAAGTCAAATAAAGACTTCACTAGTTTGGGCTCCTGAACTGATACCTCTGGTTATTGATACTGCTCAGCCTCCTCATCTGTTGAAGTGTCATTGTGAAATGATTGGTACTCGAAGGCTTCATCAGTGTCATCTGAAACTAGTTCTTGAGGTATGTAGTTCTGGTTTTCTGTGAATTGTCTCATTTGATCTGTCATCCTCTGAATAGATGTTGATTGTCTTTGAATACTTTCGAGTTTATTCTGGTATGTTTCAAGCATTGTATCCAACTTTTCGTCTTGTTTCTTGAATAAATCTTTGAACATGTCAATCATCTGATCTTCTTCTGATTGTTGATGAAGATCATTGTAGGTGGGTGGTGGATAAGATGGAAAATGTGGTTCTGTGAAATGTGATGGCTCGTCATACCATGAAGGATCTTGATAGCTCTGCAACCCTGGATGGTAGTTGTATTCACAATAATCTCTAGGGTGGTTACCATTACATATGTCACATCTCCCCATTGCGTTCTGTTGAGTAAATGTAATATTGCTTGGTTCTGGCATCCAGTGATAATTGTTGGGCTGGACAACAGGCCTCAGAAAACCGAACTGTTGCTCCCAGATTTGGGGTGTATCTTCTTCTAGTAAAGCTCGTAATCTTTCAATCTCCCAATAATTCCATTTTACAATCACCTGAAAACAAAAGAATGAGATAAAAATTACAGATAAAAATAAAGAAAATTAGATATAAGTAAATTAGATAGCTTCAAAATTAATAACTCAAGAAAAATAAGTCCCCGGCAACGGCGTCAAAAACTTGACCGGCGTAAAAACACACGTATAATGCAAGCGCACGTATCGTTCAAGTAGTATAAAAATATCGATCCCACGAGGACTTAATTCCTACTGTTGTTATTAATGTTGAATATATTTATTTACAAATATCTAATTAAATGGAGAAGAGAATGATTGTTTGATTGGTTGAATGGGTTTTCCTTAATTAAAATAAATAAAATAAACAAAGAAAATACTAAGGAAAATAACAAAAGACACAAAGATATAGGGTTGTGAATCTTCTAATATCTTTTAAAAGATGAAGTGATTATTTTATGTTTGTGTAATAAATTGGTTTACTAACCTGGAACACTAAATTATGCAAAAGCCTCTGTCGATGGTCAGACGCAAATACCCAGTTTAACCCAATTGAACCATATGTCTATGTCAACCAAATTATCTGGATTCATTAAGTTTAAGTTCCAATTATAGCTACCCCCGCCCGACAGATATATGTCTATCCTGTAAGGAAATCTATTAAAGGGTTATCTATCCTCAAGAAGATCGTGGGCTATTAAGTCTAAGGCTGAAACCTAAAATCCATATGTCTAGTTCATTTTAGATTTACCACATCAATCTTATTGGTGATCAGACAACAAGAAGCATTAGCTTAAGACTTAATAAGTAAACCTTTAAATTACCCAAACTATAAAATAACCCTTATAAACCGGTGATATTAGAATTCATCACAACCCCAGATAACTAATACATAACTAGGGCTAATAAAAACTTAAAAGTAAAAGACCAAAGTAAAAATGCTGAAAAGTAAAAGACATAAAGTAAAAGCTGAAAAGTAAAATAAAATAAAATGCTAAGGTAAAAGGAATTACTTTTACTATTTACTATTTAGATATCTCCCATAAAATAATATATAAACTTGTGATAATATTACCAACCGACCAATCTGGCGGTATCCTTTATTAGTCAGGTTTAAACCAGATTAAAATGAATTACCAACCGACCAATCTGGAGGTATCATTTTTAAGTCAATATTTTAAATAGTGAATATATTTTTTTTAAGGGAGATTAATCTAAATAGTAACAGTAAAAGAATTACCTTTCACCCTAGCTGGGGAAGTTACCTCCTAATGGTGAATAGTAACAACTGTAAAAGTAAAAAAAAAAAAGTAAATTACTATATTAACAAAACGTAATTAAAATTATTTACAAAACTAAAAACTAAAAAAACTAAAAACTAAAAGAAAGTAGAGAGAGAAACTCTCTCTTTACATCAAAGAGATGAGAGAGTGTGGTACATCTAAAACTGAAATCTCGAGCTCAATTTATAGGCGCGGATAGGCATCGGGCGTCGCGACGCTGAGGCCTTGGCGTCGCTACGCCAACTTCTGTCGACGTGGCACGCTCTGGTTCGTCGGTTGCAGATTCTGGATAAATGATAAGGTGACACGTGGCGAGGTGTTGGAGACTCAATTATTGTGACACGTGGCGGCTTCTTATTGGTCGGCTAGATTCTTATCCGCCATGTGTCAGATAGGATTAGATAGCCAATAATTGATGCTAACGTGGCGCTGACGTGGCGGTGAGGTGGCGACACGTGGGAAAGGGACTGTCGGCACCGTAGGATTGCGACACGTGGCACTTCCTGATTGGCTGATGATGACGTGGCGGTTAGGTGGCAGTTTGACTTGGTCAACCTAGTGATGTGGCTGATGACGTGGCAATGACATGGAGTGACACGTGGCACACGTGGCGATGATGACTGTCGGCACCGTAGGATGATGACACGTGGCATGGCGCATGTTAGCAGATCGGCTGTGATGGTGACACGTGGCACGGCGCACGTTAGCAAAGTCAAACTTTTCTCAGATTCTGATTTGTGGACCCGGCGCACGTTAGCACTGTTCGGCGCATGTTAGGCGTCGCGACGTTGAATGTCTTGGCGTCGCGACGCGGGAAATTACCAAAATGCCATTTTCGTCCAATTTTCACTGTTTTGACCCAAATCACCTCCAAAATGTCCTGAAACTTTATTTATCTACAAAATAACACAAAACACATCAAAATATTCACAAAACTCAAGAAACTATACAAAATATTAGGTTAAATGAGTGGGTATTAGTGATAGATTTACCACATCATCATGCGCCATTGCAACTATGCAAGCTTATTGATTAATTTTTAAAGGAAATAAAAGTTTTACTGAATAATAATATAGTAGGTGACATTGCTTACTATAGATACATATAAAGAGAGTTCAAACAAATCTGTATTTGTAAACATACAGTATCAGCAAAAGCACAGGATGAATACATTGTAAAAAAAAAAATGCATAGAAAGAAGTTTTCAGTGCTACAAGCTAGCATCACAAACTTTATTTAAAGACAATCTAAAATGGATGGCTACGAGAACTGTGAAAATAATACACGAGAGAGAGGAAATTAGAGTAATGTTGAGGAAAGCCTACGTTGCGATTTATGGCACCAGGAAGGGAGACCCTCGTAGAAAGCTGGCCAGCTACAACCAGAGTTAAATTTGGACGGTTGTGGACCTATAAAGCAAAACGTGAAGAATGTAATAAACCACATTTCAGATTTTGTAAACAAAGTTTAGTTTGTAACTGAAGCAGATAGTTGATACATTAACAACTCTAGCCCTCAGACTCGGTATATAAGGGGAAAAAAAGGGAAAGAAAATATTGAGATCTCAACCCCAATTCAGTCCCATCAACTAATATAATCTCTTGATCAAAATCTTCTTCCTTCTCTTTTTCTGAGATGCATTAACTGACTACTCCTTTTTCCTATCTTTTAGCATTTTAGCAAATTAATGACCATATTTGCCATGTATTTAGAGAAATTAATGACCACAGTCCACTTTTTAGTATCTTATTTTTTCCAGCCTGATTGTTGATCCAACCATCCTCCTTCCACTGCCTAACTTCTCACAGTATATACCTCCACAACTCACTCCTCCATGCTAAAAGTAATCAGGCTGGTCTTTATCAAAAGTTACCAAGTAAGCATGGCTGAAATGGTGAAAAAACATCACAAGCAATACCATTTCACCATATCCACTACGAATAAAAGATTTGAAGACTCTACAGAACCAATCACATGCCAAAAGAAAACGGTCAAAGCTAGTTGCCTTTAAGGCAATGAATTAATGTTTCTACATGGGTGAAGGACTGTTAACCTATGTTTGGGGAGAAAACCAAGCATTTGGTGAAATGACGCGTGGATAGACGAAGAGGACTTCAGAACCTCTTGTTAGAACCAGTCTTTAGAACCTGTCATCAGAGTTCGGTAGCAGGAATACACTAGGAAGTCAGATCCAGTTACTCACTTGGTTCAGTTTTGATAGAGGCTCATGCTGCAAAATAGATACGAGGCTTTAATGTGCAAGTTGTCCATCACCACTCTCACTGGCAACGCCCTCTCTTGGTTCTTGCAACTGTCATAGAGATCCATAGGGAGCTTTGAAGATATGAGGCGGAGATTCATTGAGTAATACCATGGAAACCGTCCCACTGAAGTTAATATGGCTGACATATAACGGAAGAAAATATATGATGAGCCTCCCAAACACTATTTACAAAGGTTCGTTTACAAGATTAACACCGTCAATAATCTAGATTCGAATTTAGCAGCAACCTTCTTCGTGAGAGAGCTGATTAGTGGGTCTTACATTCATGAGGAGTTCTTGAAGGTACCTCTTTATGACATGTCGGAGGTACGAACTAGAGTAGAGGGCCTGCTGAAAATGATGGAACATAGAACCAGAATGTCTTAGGCCGTGGCGATCACATTGGCAGATCAAGTTCGCAGCAGCCGAACCAGAAACGGATAGAGTCAGGACTCGAGGAAAAGGAAATCACAATAAAACAGGAAGGAACTCAGAACCTCAGGAGGCTCTGAGGAAAGAGAGAGATACGAATTAGATCCTAAACGACCAAGATGGGAAGATAATGAGATTTTGTATGAGTTTAACATACCACATGAGCAAATCCTCCACAAAGTGAAAAATCAGGGCCTCCTGAGGGAACCCCAGTCAATAAGAGTGCTAGTAGAATACCAGGACAAGGGGTTGTATTGTGAGTTTCATAGGGACATGGGACACACCACGGCCAGATGCAAGAACATGTACCGACAATTGAAAGCAATCATGAAAAAGTCAAAACTACTAAAATATCTGAAAGGAAAGAGCCAGCTTAAAGTCGAAGCTCTACCTTGGGAAGTCAATTACCAGCAACACCAAGACCAAATAACACCCAACAGAGATATGAGGTAGTACTATGCATTGCCACAGGAGATACATGGGGCCAGCCCACGTCTCATATATAAGGATAGACATGCCCGATGAAGGGCACAAGAAACAATGTCGGATCACAGAGAGGGAAAAACGGATGAGGGCCTTGATTTCAAGTAAACTGCATCAGGGCAGGAGCAAGGCCATCCACATACTCAGCACCAATCTCATTCACAAATAGAGATATGGACATCTGAGACCAACACATTCAGACCCTCTAATAATCAGAGTGCACATAGAAGATGTATTGGTGTCCCGTGTCCTGGTAGACGGAGGGAGCAGTCCATACATCTTTTTTTTGGGAAGCATTCCAACAGATAAGGATAGGCCATGACCTTATATCCCCCATTTAAAAGCATGTGTTCGCATTCAATAATGCAAAAGTAAGGCATCCAGGTAACATTGTCAGTATATGCCGTGGAGAGGGTAGTACCGCTCGAGTTCCTGATTATCAACACTATGTCCTCTGTTAATGTGATCATGGGTCGGAAGTGGATCTATCCAGTAAAGGGTATAATGTCAACCCTACACCAAGTAATGAGGTGGCAGTCCCTGAATGGGCTATATACTGTTGATATCAAATAGGACCCATCTCAGGCTAGCCGATGCTACGATGTCAGCTTCGAGGGTGTCATGACGTCAGTAGGAGAGATATAGATGTTCGGCGGAGCCGTAAGGCCAATATAGGCTGAAAAGAGTAATTACATGACTACCTACCAGCCTAATTGAAGCACTTGAATGATGAGTTAGACAAGCCGAAAACTATCATTGAGAATCTAGAGGAGGTGATGTTAGATGAAGCATAACCGAAGAAAAAAATGTTGGTATGAGCCTTATTATCCGCCGAAGAGAAGAAGAGATAATGGAGAAGCTCAAGAGGAATAAAGATGTATTCACATGGACACATAAAGACATGACAGAGGTGGATCCAGCCGAGGTTGCACATTATCTTAATATTGATCCAAAATTCCTGCCATTCAAGCAGAAGCAGATACGATTCGCCTTTGAGAGAAATAGAATCATCAACAAAGGTAGACAGACTCCTGAAAGTAGGAGCCATAGAACCGTTTCAATACCCTGAATGGGTATCTAATGTAGTTGTGGTGGCACAAAAGAATGGGAAGTGGAGAGTTTGCATCGACTTCACCAACCTTAACAAGATCTGCCCGAAAGATAGCTACCCTCTGCCAAAAATAGACTAGCTGGTACATGCAACCACATGGTATGAGAGAATGGACTTCTTACATGCGTACTCGGGATATAATCATATCCAGATGAATGAGAAAGATATGATGGACACTGCTCTCATCACCGAAAAATGGCTATTCTGCTACAAAATGATGATATTTGGGATGAAAAATGCAGGAGCTACTTATCAGAGGCTGATCAACAAGATGTTTGATGAACATTAAAAAGTGTACACTTTTTTTTTTGAAAGGAAATGTACACTTGATAAAAGAGAAACTAATCATTTTACACTTATAATTTCATTAATCCCATTTATTTAGCACATTTGTTAAATAATAATTATATTTATGTTTTATTGTGATTTTTATTTATTGTGTAGGTAAAATACTATTTTAGAAGCTCAACATGAAAAATGGATATGAGATTAGAAATTCCAGGAACCGGAAAACCCAAAAAGAGTGTGACAACTAAATTCAAACCGGGCTTGAAAATCATTCACCGTATTTAGATTGACAACAAATGAGCTTATGATGTATTTACCCACACATGTATTTTATAATAATATTATAATAATATATATATATATATTATATATATATATATATATATATATATATATATATATATAATATTTTTGGATACCCACCAAGATTTTATATATAAAAATTTTTATATATTATATTGGAGGTCCCACCAAGATTATATATATATATATATATATATATATATATATATATATATATATATATAATATAATAATAATAATAATAATAATAATAATAATATAATAATAATAATAATAATAATAATAATAATAATAATATATTAATATATTATTTAAAACTATAAAAAAAAAAAGTAAAGAAAATGTTTCCATCACCGAAAGGTGATGGCAATCAAATATTATTATTTTTAAAAAAAAAAGGCAAATGCTTGCTTGCAAATTGCAAACTATTCTTGCAATTTTCAAGCAAGAGAGGTGCCGAGCACCTCTATAAATAGAGGTGCTCAACACCATAGTTTCCTCAGCCCAAGAGTCCATAGTTTTCTCTGAAAATTTATGGAATTTCAGCTTTTGTGTGATTTATTTTTAAAGCTTTCTTATAATTTCCTTTTCTTTCCGCAATAAAATTATGAGTGTTTTTATTCAAATCATTAGTATTTAATTTCGTCCTGTTGGGGTAAATGGTGAAGCTTTTAATATGAGAATATAAATTAATCTCACTTATATTATAATATATGAATTGTAATCTAAAGAATAATATTAATTTAAATCTGAATTAATTATTGACCAACTTTGTTACCACATGTATGACTGGTTTTATTTATTTGGCATAATTAAGTATCTAACTTGACTTGTTATAGATAAATGTTATCAACGCCTTTATGATTGGTTTTATATGTTTTGACATAATTAATTCCTGAAATAACTTAATTGGGTAATAATGACCATTTATATATTATAAAAAGTAAGATTTCTAATTTGAAATATTAAAAGTGGATCCCGTAACTAAAGTATTTTTTTATTATTATAGTATAATTTAAAAATTACCAATCATTTCAAATAATCCAGTCTTTTTCTTTTCACTCAAATTATTATTTTATCCTATTAAATCTATTTCATGTGGATCGACCCATGAATTCTTGGGTTATTTTATTACTTCGACACTCTTATACTTGAGAGTAAATAATCACTTTGTGAGTGTGTGTAGGCACTGCATTTTTACACATAAGTCCCTAGTAGCTAGTCCCTAACTCATACACAACACACATAAAAATTACAGGAAGAAGACACCCAAAACAATAAGCAAAAGATAAAGAGGAAACGGCAGCGAAACCACAAGGAAACAGTAGCAAAACGGACTCAAAACAGCAAGACAACGAACGAGAACAGTGAACCAGTGAACCGGGGGAAAGTTGCGGAGCATCCACCCTTCCGACGATCGTGTACCGTACATCCGAGAGGTGATTTAAAAGGTTAGACCTGAGGGTACATTTCATTAGTTTATATTCGTTTTTTTTATTATTATTAAATTCTATTCGCATGAGAGTCGTTTATGGATGCATGTTGTGGCTTGAATGAAATGGAAGAGTGTCGTCTCTTGTGGTATATAGGATGGAAACCCAGACGTAAATTCCGTAGCCGAATCCGAATGGACGGTAGTGCGGTCTGTACATGGGACACAACTCCACGTACCACCTGAGTAAACGGCACCTTCTCTTGTGTGGAGTTGCTTTGGTTTATTTATTTCTTGTCATTTAAATCATGTATGTTGCTTATTCCCGTATGATATGATCGAGTGCATGGGCTTAGCAAGTGCGATGAAAGGTTCCCTAATTGGAGGGGTTAAAATCCTTCACCACGACGCTTTGCCGCACCGATCGATGTGTGTTCGGTTGAATGCGAGATACGTTCAATCGAGCATACCTAGTTTGATATGATTGTCTTTATTTTCGTATGCATGATTCAACCGAGCGCATGGGTTTAGTAAGTGTGATGTGAGATCCCCTATGGGGAGGGGCTAAAGCCCTTTACCACGATGCTTTGCCGCGCCGGTTGATGTGTGTTCGGTTGGATGCAAGACACGTTCAATCGAACATACTTAGAATAGTATGATTGTCTTTATGTTTGTATGCATGATGTGATGTGACGCGCATGGGCTTAGTATGTTGGTCTAAAGGTCCTCTCTTTGAGAGATCAAGAGCCCTCAAAAGGCCACCTTTACGGCAGTACTTCGCCGCGCCCCTTTATCTTGCTGTTTATGTATTGCGTCCCATTTCATGCATCAGGTCTGTTCCCGTTCGAACGCGTTTACGAACGCAACTCGAACGCGCATGCATTTTTGCCTTATCATGCATCAGGTCTCACTTCCGTTCGAACACGTTCACGAACGCCATACGAACGCGAGCATTCTGTCTCATTTCCGTTCGAACGCGTTAACAAACGCCATACGAACGCGAGCATTCTATTTCATTTCCGTTCGAACGCGTTTACGAACGCTACTCGAACGTGAGCATTCTGTCCCATTTCCGTTCGAACGCGTTTACGAACGCTACACGAACGCGAACACACTGAACTGAGTCTGTCTCATCATATTCATGCATAATTGCCTCTTGGTTGATCTTTCTTGTGTTATATAGCCAACCGTATTGTTTGTATTCCTGCATTTATCCATTCTATGTGTTCTTGGGATTGTATTCAAGCATGATTAGGCTGTTAGCATGTTATTTGGTTAATAGGTTCATGAGATAGTACTCAAGCATGTTTATTCCATTGGTTGCGTCGTTTGCCTTGGTATTAATTTAACGCATTACGATTCATATGCCTATGCCATGATGACTTTGGAGTATTATTTCTTGTGATATATCGGATGGAAACCCAGACATAAATTCCGTAGCCGATTCCGAATGGACGGTAATGCGGTCTGTACTTGGGATACAACTCCACGTATCACTTGGAAGAGTGCTCACATGTATGCTTGTGCGGATATTATGTATGCTTGTGTTTTCATGAATATGATATGCTGAATGAAGTTGTATGTTCATTGTTACTTTGAGGTATTTTGTTAGACATGTGTTATTAGATATGAGATATATGCGAAATGTATGTATTAATGTTATTTTGTACCCATGAATATAGAAGCATGATATTCTTAGGAATAAGTGTTACTTAAGCCTGATTAAATTATTATGTAAATCCTTTCATTACAAATGGCATAAGTAAGGGACCATTCCGAACCCAACGGTTTGAGGTCTTCCCTTGCGAGGGGTGAGTGCGACCTTAAATCTCATTTTCCCGGTTCACACCGGGTGGCGACTCCATTACTCTCCGGTTTAGTCCCTCGTGGCTACTCCGTATTCCCAACTAGGCCGCGAGCCTAGGGACAGCATGCGTCGTCCAGTTTCTGTGTCCCACAGTCTGGCGACTCCACTGGGGATAGAGAATCGGCCCCGAAATATTGTCTTGTGATGTTTGGATTTATGTTTTAATTGACCGTGTCTATAGTGGATAAAGTGAGGGTTTAATCAAAGGCATTTTAAGGCTAGGTAATGGTTTGGTGTTTTCCTTCATTCACTACCTTTCTAGAAGGAAAAGCTGTGAAGGCACCTAGATAGCCATCTACTTGTAGCCTATTGTGATGGACTAATTTGGAGGACTCGTTGTTTATTCCTGACAACAAGCGATAAGAGCCTAAGAGGCTTGGTATTTAAGTGAGCCTCGCTCCACCTTCCCTCTGGGGGATCTACAACGGGAAATCCATTTGACAGTCCGTCACACACCATAGCTCATTGGCACGTACCTTAGTGTATAAAAAGGGGTGCGCTCACTTGGTTGCTCGAACCCTTGAGTGGGGAGACCTAGTTGTGGGCCATCCTTCGCCGGTGAGAGCCTTTGTCTATACTCTTACTAACCCACCCATAGACCGGGTTGGCTAAAGTAACAATTATTTCCTTGAATATGTGCTTGTGGACCATCCTCATTTGGATGCAGTTGGACTATTGTCAGAAATGCGGGCTTGCTGGGCTATTTAAACTGGGGCAAGTTCACACCTTATGACTATTAGCCCAAAGCTTCTGAATGTTGATGGGCCATACTGTAAAATTATTACGTTTGCATTATCTTTCTTCTATGCTTGTGTTTGGGAACATCGTCGTTTGGATCCGTTTAGACCATGTGCCATGGGATATGGGCTTGTTGGGCCATTTAAACTGGGGCAAGAACGTATCTCATGACTATTGGGCAAAAGGCTTCTAAATAACAATGGGCCATTTTATGATTGTGTTCGGAATTTTATCATTTGGATTTAGTTGGGCTCTTTGCCATAAGACATGAACTCGTTAGGCCATTTAAACTGGGACGGGTTCACTCTTATGACAGTTGTCCCAAAAGCTTCTAAAATGATAATAGGCCGATTTGTTTGAGAATTTTATTTGATTTAATATATGTTATATACTTCTTATGCACATCATGCATACATACATCATGTTAACCCTTGTGTTCTGAAAGCCATCATAGATTCCCGTTGGGTTAGAAAAAAGGGAAGACTCACCAAAATACCGAGAACAGACATGAGTGAATCAGATACTGAGGTATCCCGGATAGATCAGTTGGAAAATGGCTTCGCCAAGATTACTGAACAGTTGCAAGCCTTGACTACTGCCATGACGAATATGGCTGTGCCCCGTGCCGGGGGAAATTCTGAGAATGTAAGGCGCGAGGAGCCTCCGAATGGGTTGGGGGGTGATATCCCCGCTTTTGATGATGATATGGCAGAGTATGCAACAGACAGAGTGATTGGGTCTCAGGCCGAGATACAGAAACTCAGGGATCAGGTTGAATCCGTTACCCGCAAGATGAGGGGTAAGAATGAAGATTTGCTAGATTATGAGACAATGAAGTTTGAGGAGCAGTTGCCAGCGCAGTTTAAGATGCCGAATTTGGCTAAGTTCAATGGGAATGGAGATCCGAGGGTGCATCTCCGTCAGTATGTGTCTGTTATGAGTTCAGTTGGCCTGTCTCAGCGCCAAGTACAAAAGATGTTCGGGATGTCACTTGAGGGGGCACCCGTAGTATGGTACCATAACCTAGACAAGCAGGTTAAGGAAGATTGGAGGGAGCTAGCTGATGCTTTCTTAAAACAATATGTCACGGACCTGGAGATTGACTTGTCACTCCATGACTTAGAAAATATCAAGCAGAAGCCGGAGGAAAATTTCAAGGAATATGTGGACCGCTGGAGGAGCCAGCTTCTGAAGATGCAGACCCGGCCCTCAGAAAAGGACCAGATCAAAATGATCATCAAGGGCACCAAGCCCTCTATTTATGGCAAACTGAGGAGAATGACTTCGATGATTACTGATTTTCGACAGCTGAGAGAGACAGTTATGGATATTGAGGAGGAGGAAGCCGAGAACAGAGAAGTTTTATGGACAGAACAGAAGGAATATTGGGGGACATTCAGGGACTATGCCTGCTACTGCTGAAGTCACTGCCATTAAGAACAGACGATTTTCTAACCTTGGTAAGCCTCTTTCAAAGGTATTCGAAAAGCTGAAGGCGCATGGACTCTTAAAACCTTTGGAACCTAGGCCCATTCCAAATCCTGTGCCACCTCACATGAACTTAAACTTATACTGTCACTTCCACCAAGAAAAATGCCATGACACCGACAACTGCGCCCGCCTCAGACATGAAATCCAAAACCTCATCGATGCCCATACAATACCCGACCCAGAGAAAGAACAACCCAACGCACACAGGAATCCCCTGCCCAACTACATGATCAACTCTGACCTACCCGAAACCATTGTCCTCCAAACTCTCAACCACTCAGCTTCATAAGAATAAGGGATAACAATGGTGAAGAACCATGGGCTGAAGAAGAAGGCACTGTTGTTTCTCCTAGTTTATCTTGCACTTTTAATAAAGACATTGATTTTGTTCGAACGTTTCCTCAACAATAATAAAGGCGATCATTTCATTTATCTGCCTAAGACTATTACTTTCAAAATTGCAACATGAGTGTGTTCAATCTTGGTAATGTGATACTCAGAACGTAGGGAATCCTCAAGAGAAGCAAGCAGAAAAGACAAGTTAGCCATTCAGGAATTGGGAAATGGAGACAGTGGGACTGTTAGACTTGGAAAGAAATGGGTTCCTAGAACAAATCAATGAAGACAGGTGGAAATGGTACTTTCCCCAAGAGAAGAATAGTCACCAAGAGAATTGGCAGAAGACCTAACCTAACGGGATAAGAAACTTATGCATGCATGCATACACGTAACATACTTTGCATTCTTTTGTGTTTGTTTTGTTTTGTATTCACAGGTTTTGAAGCAGAAATAGAGAAAGCGGTAAAGACAAGCCAATCAGAAACAGCGACAGCACCGTATCAGTCTGGGGGCGAGGCCCATATCAATATCAGTCTGGGGGCGAGGCCCATATCAGTATCAGTCTGGGGGCGAGGTCCATATTAGTATCAGTTTAGGGCAAGGCCCATATCAGTATCAGTTTAGGGCCGAGGCCCACATACAGCACAGTTCGGGAATACAGCCCAGGAGAATAAGGCTCTCTCTCAGCACGGTTCGGGAATACAGCCCAGGAAAATAAAGCTCTCTCTCAGTACATTTCGGGAATACAGCCCAGTGGAATAAAGCTTTATCTTAACATAGCTCGGGAACAAAGCCTATGTGAATAAAGCCCACTTTCAAAGCAATCCGGGAACAAGGCCCAGGGGAATAAAGCCTACATCTAACACAATTGAGGAACAAAGCCCACAGCCAGTTCAATTCGGGAATAAAGCCCACATTCAGTGCAGTTCGGGGACAAAGCCCACCGTTAACACAGTCAGGGAACAAAGCCCAGAGGAAGAAAGCCTCATGTCAATATAGTTTGAGAATAAAGCTCGAGAGGAATAAAGCCTCATCTCAACAGTTCGGGAATAAAGCCCACATTCGTTACAGTTCAGGAACAAAGCCTGCATTCAGTTCAAAATAGCTTGGGAACAAAGCCCACATTCGGTACAGTTCAGGAACAAAGCCTGCATTCAGTTCAGTTTAGGAAGAAAGCCTATATTCAGTTCAGCTCGGGAATAAAGCCCACATTCAGTACAGTTCAGGAATAAAACCTGCATCTAGTTCGGTCCAGGAAGAAAGCCTGCATTCAGCTCAGTACGGGAATAAAGCCCACATTCAGTACAGATCGGGAATAAAGCCCAAGGGAATAAAGCCTCATATCAACACAGTTCGGGAATAAAGCCCAGGGGAATATAGCCCCATCTTAATGCAGTTCGGGAATAAAGCCCGGGAGGAATAAAGCCTCATGTCAGTACAGTTCAGGAAGAAAGCCTACATTCAGTTCAGTTCAGGAAGAAAACCTACATTCAGTTCAGTTCAGGAAGAAAGCATGCATTCAATAAAGCTCAGGAGGAAGAAAGCCTCATATCAGTATAAGTTTGAGAACAAAGCTCAAGGGGAAGAAAGCCTCATGTCAGTACAGTTCGGGAATAAAGCTCGGGAGGAATAGAGCCTCATCTCAACAGTTCGAGAATAGAGCTCGGGAGGAATAAAGCCTCATCGCAACAGTTCGGGAACAAAGTACAGGGGAATATAGCCTCATCTCAATACAGTTCGGGAATAAAGACCACAGTCCAAACAATCATGGAATAAAGCACTATCTCTCTACACAGTAAGCAGTTCGGGAATAAAGCTCGGAGGAATAAAGCCTCATCTCAACAGTTCGGGAATAAAGCTCGGAGGAATAAGCCTCATCTCAATACAATTCAGGAAGGAACAGGCCGAGAATGACACTCTAAAAATGGAGCACACGTTCGGGAATGAACCAGGGGTCGCAGCACCTCACCACCAAATCAACGCAACTCAACACATGGTAAGTCAAGTGGCAGCTGGCGAGCCAGGTAAGTAGAAATGCATTGCATAACTTTGATAGGATTGTCACTGTTGCACATTACACAAGTCCCATCAAAGTGGGGGCGACTGTAGGCAATGCATTTTTACACATAAGTCCCTAGTAGCTAGTCCCTAACTCATACACAACACACATAAAAATTACAGGAAGAAGACACCCAAAAACAATAAGCAAAAGATAAAGAGGAAACGGCAGCGAAACCACAA